>JAGPOY010000476.1:0-23501 GCA_018983105.1 Silene uniflora | reverse complement strand
TTGCCTTTTTACAAATTTTGAGGAGCTCTTCCTTTAACAACTTAGCAAGGATCAATACAATACCCCTTTGCTTGTAATAAAGGAAAACAATTGGCAAATACCTTGATTTTATGATCAACATCCCTTTTAATATATTTAAATCAAACATAAAATTCCACCCTTCTAATATTTTGGTCAGCTACAAATTCTATAATACAACCGTCTTACCTGCGACGAAAAAATATGACCAAATTTTAATATATAGTGATGATTTTTGGTTAATAGTGACCACTTTTGTGACTAAAAAATGAACATTTTTTCAGTTGACCACGAGCCCACGATTAACCAAAAAATGGTCACATTTTACTAAAAAAATTCGGATAAACCGTCGTACAAGAGATTTGCTGTTAGCATACACATCGTATAGAATAATCAAAGTAAGACTATATCTTAAAACTTTTGTACACTAATGACTTATTCAACCAACCTCCATACATATTCTCTATTCATATTTGACAACCAAATTATAATATAAAACCTCTTATATATTTACTCATATAAGTTAGCTTAATTGAATATTTGAATTGTGGTTTCTATATATGTATGCTCTTTGTTTGAAACTTGCTTTACTTTTCATCATTAAAGACAAGATAGATAGATAGATAATCCCACAAGATTAGAGTTAATCCAATTCAAGCAACCAACTCTTATTAACTCTCTTATATTTCCAAACAAAGAAAGATTTGTTTGTTTAGCACAATTGTAGTTACAAGTTAGCAAAGAATAATAGTCCTATATTTAATTTGTGAGGATTTAGATACATACCATGACATGATATGATATGCTATGATGCTAAATTATCACAAGTTGTATAACTATCATCGAAAAATCGGAGAATTTGATCAAAATTTGGAGCCAAAAATGATCAAGGAACAAGTCAAGTTGAGCAAGAGAGCCAAATCCAAGGTCTTCTATTTCCTATGTCTCTCTTTTTTGTGTTGCAGCCTCATTTGGGTGTCTCAGATTTTCGGAATTCCTTCTTCATTGCCATGTATCATTTGTAAGTATAAATAAATAAATAAATATGTTGGGTATTTGATTTTGCAAATTTTGATGCTGAATTTTAGAGAAGCTCTGTTTTTAATGCATGGCTTAAATTTGTTTCTACTACAGTGTATGAAGCATCAGAAGCAGAAAGCTTTTTGCATGAAAAGGCAAGTCAACCTGCTCATCAAATGGCTTCACAACTACCAATTTCCTCCTCCATTTCTAACGGTAAGTATGGAATTTCCTACCATTACAAAAACTATGACTCCATGAATCATGTATAATTAATTTCCTTCTTCAAAATTACGCCGTATAATCAGTGGTGGAGTTAGGGGGGCTAGCAGAGGCGCTCGCCCCCGCTGGCTGATGGAAATCCCAAAAGTTTTAATTGAAATTTTTGAAAAATTTTCGAGTTCCCCTTATACCATATCGAGTTGCCCCTGTTGAAATTTTTCGACCCCACTGAGTTCAAATCCTGTCTCCGCCACTGCCTGTAATGTATATGAATTTTCGCTTGCATACATTGAGTGATTGAACCATTGCTTCTTCGCCAATTCATCCAAGTGTTTTTAACCCAAGCCTTATTAGTATTTAAGATGAGATGAAATTCAGTATTTCTCATGTATTAAGTAAGAGTAGCCTAAAAATCCTTTTTTTTTTTTTTTTTTTTTTTTAATTTCGCATAGTCAATACTCAATAATACTGCTTGAAAGTCAATTCCTATATTTGCGTTTTAAGACAAAAATTCAAGAGATGAAAGGCATGACGAAATTGGAGCTCACACATACGTCGTGAATAATTAAATTAATTCATAGCATTTGACTTTGAATTACGATTTTAAGAAATGAAAAAATATGGGAGAGAATTGAACTCATGCTCGCATGAACAAGAGTTACTATATACTACTCCGTCACAATGAAATACTCCATTTACATATGCTTTATACACAAAGATCAAGGTTCAAACTTCAAAGAGAGGACGATTGTTTTTAATAAGATTAAAAGATAAAATAGAAAGTAAAGCATACTCAAAACAGAAACGTAAACTATTGACTGAAACACCCTGAAAAGAAAAGTGTAAACTACTGATCGAGGTCCCCTGTTTTTGCATCTTCAATGACCTATTCTTGGTTTATCACAGGAACAATGCATTGTGACAGAAGCCACTCCAGGACAGACGTATGTTTTATGAAAGGTGACATAAGGACACATTCTTCTTCGTCGTCAATCTTCCTATACACCACCCAACTTCATTCTAAATCCTCTGTTGAGAATCAACAACTTATTAGGCCTTACACTCGAAAATGGGAGACTGATTTGATGACCACAATTGATGAATTGCACCTCATCTCCAAGCCTCAACCCTTAAATAATCATCCTCACCACAAATGCGATGTTGTGCACCATGTCCCGGCCATCTTCTTTTCAACCGGTGGTTATACCGGCAATGTTTACCACGAATTCAACGATGGCATAATCCCTTTGTACATCACCTCCCGCCGGTACAACAAAAAAGTCATTTTTGTTATCTTAGAATACCATAAGTGGTGGTACATGAAATATGCCCAAGTCCTTTCACAACTCTCCGACTACCCTCCAATCGATTTCAAATCGGATCCTAGGACACATTGCTTCCAAGAAGCCATCGTAGGGTTACAAATTCACAATGAGCTTGCAATCGACCCATCCATCATGCCTAAACATGAATCAATTCTAGACTTTCGCCGTCTTATAGGTCAAGCTTTCGAGCCACACCCACCTAAACAAATTGTTTCCGATCACAAAAAGAAGCCTAATAAGCCTAAGGTTGTCATCCTATCGAGAAGTGGACCAAGATCTATAACCAACGAGAACACATTAATTAAATTAGCTCAAAAGATCGGGTTTAGCGTACAAATATTGAAGCCAAAACCCGACATAGAACTTGGTACCATATACAAGGCAATTAGTAGTAGTGATATTATGATTGGAGTTCATGGTGCAGCAATGACCCATTTCCTGTTCCTTAAACCCGGATCAACGGTTATTCAAGTAGTTCCCCTGGGAACTGACTGGGCAGCTGAGGCATATTATGGTGAACCCGCGAAAAAGTTTGGGTTGAAGTACATTGAGTACAAAGTTGATCCTAGGGAGAGCTCATTGTACTACAAGTATGATGAAAACGATCCGATTCTAAGAGACCCGAATAGTGTGAATAAAAAGGGATGGGAGTTTACTAAAAAGATTTATTTAGATGACCAATATGTGACATTGGACCTCAAGAGGTTCAATAAGATTTTGATTCGCGTTTATGATGATTACTTCAATACAAGCACGAGTGGAGTTACAGAGTAGTAATTTTTGGTCCTGTTTATATACTCCGTGGTATATAAATATATAATGATATAATCGTCTTGTATATTAATTTTGTTTATAAATTATAAAGAAGGGTAGAATGAAGCACTCCGTAGTTCATCAATACAATGTAAACGTTGAGGTATTATGTACATAGATCTTACGAACACTTCAATCTTTATTAATATTAGTATGATTGCATGAATGTTAATTTATTAAGAGTCGACAATTGAGAAAATGTTTTGAATCACTTTAATTAACTTCATCAATGTAGAAATAGAGTTGGAATATATTAGGATATTGGGCCTAGGGCCGGCTACTATTACGTATTACTGATTAGGGTTTAAGTAAGATTGAGAGTTATAAATACTCTCCATATCTCTTTGTATCATACAGTCAATAATAATACAAATCTTCTATGCATTCTCCCCCTCTATATCTTATCAGAATACAAGTAAATTACGTTGTCACCAATTTAAACCAACTAGTCACAGAAATGATTGTACTAAATAATTACCATATATCAAAAAAACAGATAACAGTTGAGTTCTAGTAAAACACTTGATTGTATAGTTCTATATATAAAACACACATTTTCCATCATAATCACTTCATCCTATCTATACACAACTTTTAAAAACTCAAAAAATGAAGAAACAAACCCTGCTTCGTGCTTTGCTCTTTCTTGCTTCATGCACCACCTTTCTAGGCCTAACAAATGCTGGCACTACCGGAGATGATGCCTTCGACTTTACACTCCCATTTCCGTTTATTTACATCGGCCCTAATCCGAACCCTGGTTCAGATTCAAACCCGGGTTTTACGTTTCCGTTTCCATTTCCATTTCCATTTTTCATCCCCTTCCCCCAGTTCCCTCCAATTCCCCAGCCGCCTCCGTTTCAGTTACCGCCATTCTTCAACTTCCCACCATTCCCTGACCCATTCGTCCAGCCCCCACCTACCCCTTCAAATCCTACACCATCCACACCAAGCACCCCATCTACTCCTAAACCAACTCCTCCCAATAAACCAAGTCCAGTCCCAGTCCCAGTCCCACCAACCACACCATCTAATCCTACCACACCAGCCAAGCCGAGTCCAACAACTCCAAGTGGCAGTGGTGAACAGCGGAGGCGGAGGAGGTTACTCGAATGGCAAGGCTGACAATTGGTGGTATCGAGTTCATACCAATGGTGATGTTGAGAGTTCTGATGGTTTCTATGACGATCCAGATGTTCCAGATGGAATAAAGCAGATGATCAAGAACTTGTCTGCTTACTTGAAAACTCATGGCCACCCTTAATTAACTACTACTCCTTCGAAAACCAACCGTAATGGATATTAACTAGTATATACAGTATTAGGGAAGTTTTCATCTTCAATTTAGTGGCAGGCAGCTCATGTTTTCAGTTTTGCAATGAATAAAAAGTACTTCGTAATTCTTTGTATTCTTCTTTGTTGCAATGTTTTCTTAAGTTATGGAATCACTTTGTAGCAGTCTCTGAATTGGTGTCGCTCTAACACGGTTGGACATTTGTTGCTATCTAACACATTCCGAAAAATAGGCCTTACATAACAATTTCCCGAATTGAAATACTTCCATACATAATAATACGGAGTATTAGCGTATTCAGTACTACAGGACATATATAGAAGAAATAGGGCATGCATCAATAATCCAACAACAATCTTTGTGTTTCAAGTACAAATGAAAAGCAGCATTCAAGATTAACTGCAACTCAACAACATAATTAATAATGGTAATACATAAGAAAACATTGCATTATTTAGAACAAGCGAAGACCAAAGATAATAATAAGTAGACTGGTAGACTCGTAACATGTAGCTCGCACTTCAAAGAGCAGCAGCAGCAGCTTGAATCTAAGCAATGATGAAGGGGAGAATATTGAGCAGAAACTCTTCATACCCAAATGTTGCCCTCCCACACCCATCTGCTTTCGCGTTGAATGTCTCGGTTAGCCCCTGCAATTATATATTATCCAGTTATTACTTAGTCGAATTACACGTATAAGTTAATATGGTAAGGACTAGGAAGGTAAATAGCATAAGCAAGAATATTACCCTAACAGTGAGGCAGCACCTGCATACAAGAAAGACAAGCAAGTAAACAAACATGTCAATTGAATAAACTGAAAGCGGAAATCAATGGAGGTAATATAAATGAAAGGAAAAGGCGGTGATGAAGAAGAACATACTCGATGAAGCTATCATATTGAAGAGAACACCTGGCAACACTACCAGTCTTGTTAAACTTGGAAATGAGGAGATTAACAATGACCGGGGATACAGCAAAGCCCAAGCTGCTGAGAGCTTGACCTAGCTCGGATGAGTCGATGCTCCCATTCCTGTCCCTATCAAACCTCTGGAACATTGTCTGCAATTTTACCATTTTTCAGTAACACACATATTCATCAGTCGTCAATATTAAATTAAAAGTGGATTAATATAAACAGGATGAACGCGATAATCTATATGTTTGTATAGTAATCAGCTTACCCTCCAGCTCTGAAGACACTTCATCAATGGCACAAACTCCTTGGGGCCTGTTTACAGATTGAGAATTAGGTAGGTCATTTACAACCGTCTCATCAAAACTCACATGTCGACAAAAGATTTGTGTATGGAAAAGAAATACGTACCAAGGGCCCTGCGGTTGCTGTGAGTGAACTCAAACATGAGGAGGTGAACAGTCCTCATGTTAAAACTATAGTTGCAGGAGGACAGCACAGACTGAAGCTCCATATCGTCAACAACCCCATTACCGTCCCTATCAATCCTGTTGAAGCAGGCGACAATCTTAGGGTCAGTCCCGGGTGGGAAGTGAGAGGGCATGATCTCACAAAAGGGATCCTGTCCAAAGACACTCATGCTGGCACCCTGCGACTGAGACTGAGACGACTGGTATGAGGAGCTCTTTTGCATCCCATATTGTGATTGTTGCACACCGCCATACTGGGATTGTTGCACGCCGCCATACTGGGATTGTTGCACGCCGCCATATTGAGGTTGTTGCATCCCATATTGAGACTGTTGGGCGCCATACTGAGATTGTTGCATCCCATATTGAGGCGGGGATGCTACTGTGGATGATTGGTAATATTGTTGCTCTTGTTGGGATGATTGGTCATTGTAGTAACGTTGAGCGTAAGCTTGCATTGTAGCAAAGCCGGGGGGGTGGATGCTCAGGAAACTAATAAGCTAAGGGTGTTCTGTTTGGTTATTGATTGATGAAGGAAACTTGAGATGCAGTACGGTATTTATAGCTTGATTACAAATACTAGCGTACCAGATAGTCTGGTAAGATTCTAGTGTGTAAAATGTAAGCTAAGTTGTGGAATATATTCATTGTCAAGTACATAATTTTATATGTTTTGTGATGAATAAAATGGAGCATCTCATCTGTTGAGGTGGGATGGGATTCATGGATAAGAATTCGACACCCTTCAATGTCCGATAAAGATCAATTTTATGCCCTACATTCCTTGCCTATATATTCTGTAAAACATTGATTAGTGTTGCTAGTTCGTTTGTAAGCTGAGTTATTAAAATTATTCACTGAAGGTGAGGCTTTCCAATTGATCTTGCGGGAGCAAAGTCGGTAAATAGCTGAAGTTTTGATTTTTTAAAACTTCTTCACCAGAACAAAGTCACTCAATGCCGTTCCGTATAATAGCCTAGCTTGCAAATCGTCGACGGAACAAGAGATGCTTACTTAGGCTATAACTTTGAGCTTGAATCTTTTTTTAGCATGTTGGACAACTTGCGTGAACCACATATTTTTGCACGTCCTTGAAAAAATATTCAGATTCATCTATTCAAGGTTTGCAGTTTAAACACTTCTACTACCCAAGTTCCGATAGAAATGAAATCATTTTAGATATTATCTGCGGTTAATATGTAGACTTGACAAAACTAACTTAACTCACATCGCCTTCAAAGTACAATTTCCAAGTAGACCAAATCCGAAATGATAAACCAAAGAAAGCCTGCCCACAAATAACTGACTGGAAATCAAAAGAAAAAAAAAGGGCACCCTAACAATTACCGTGTTACTGAAAACTTAAAAGTGATGTAAGAAGGGAAGAACCAGCATTTGACTTTACAAAGAGAGAAAAAAAAAATGCCGCAGTTCTTGATTCAATAGAAAAGCAGGAAGCCCACCAGGGTTTTTCAAAAGCAAATAAGAAATCACTCCTCAACTAGTAAGACCTCAAAAAGTGTCCTAATAACAAACCCATAGTTTACTCAAATCCAAAACAAACTAAAATTACTTGACTACTAGTGAGTAGAATGTGTAACATGCAAAAAAAGACTGGACCGAGGAAGTGCTTTCGACACTGAATTGGTAATTCAGATGCCAAATACAAGATACATGTACATACCAGAAGTTGAAAGATCACGACCAACATGAGACCGTAATGCGATATCAAGAACAACATATAAAACAAATCCATAACAGTAACAAAATAAACTCGGTGTAGACTATTTCTCGAAAAATATTCCATTTTATCAAATTAAACAGGTGTCTCTGAAATAGAATTGTAAAAAACCAAATCTTAGGAGATCTACAGAGATTTAAATGTAGTTCTCAGAAGTCAAAACGCCCAAAGATACAATACCAGTAGAAATGCTTCGATCTGTTGAAATTTAACGGGCTGCTTGTGGCTGACCTTGCTCAAGAATTTGGCCGACTAGTTTGTAAGTTCTCACTGACAAAGATTTAGTGTGATCTATGAGCTGCTCATACCTGGAAGAACACCACGAAAAATATTGATTTTGAGTTTTAGAAACGATCCTTGGGGGGTTAGAGAAGTATGAAAAAAGCAACTGTAGACTGTATATGTTTTGTACTTACACATTGGGGTAGTTAGGTTCCATAACAACAGTGCCAGACTTGGAGTCGATCTTAGCATCCAACTTTGAGGTGCGGATGAGATTCATAATCCAACTCTCTGCCTCCTCATTACTCAAGTTCAACTTCTCGGCAAGGACCCTGCAAATGACGAAAAATCACTCAGAACATTTAAAAGACATAATTAGTTAATTACACATTCAAGTCGTTTTTTTAGCTGACACATACATTTCATTCAAGGTTTTAAACATGTGTTATTGCCGTGGATATATTCCACACCTGCTACTTGTTACATGGCTATACCACTGATTACACAGAACTAATAAAGGCAGAAAAGAGATCATAAGCCACTACTTCAGACAAGCAAAAAATTGGTGAGGCCTATGCATATTTAAAAACTTTAGTCTATCAAAAAAACAGAACTCTCTTTTCTGTTTCTATTTGCATCATACAATTGTCTTGTATCTTTTACTCAAATTGTAGATTAGTAAATAACCCCAACCCCCCTCCTATTTGACAAGTTTCACTCAAAAGGCCAACACTTGTCATCCCTTCGCTTTTCTTCCCTTCCATTTCCTTTTTTGTTTTCAAAATTTAACGACACATTCGACTCTGCTGCCAAAGAAGACTGTAAGATTGGCTAACAACCCATTGTCAATCGTAAAGCGGGAGCATACCCAATGTTAATTCTCTGATGTATCCTGCAGTAAGTTTCACAGATGAAAAGACGTGCATTTTCAAGAAATTCATCCCTCATGGGAACAGTAGTATAACTGCCCTCCTCAACTCGTTTACCCAAGAATGGATCGTTCAAAATAACCTGGACAAAGAAAATATCAAAATTAGATATGTAAGCACCGAGACAAAAAGAACTACTATCAAAATTATACATTACACTATTAAAAGCTACGACTCTACAAGCATACGAGTATATCAACGGTACAGTTCAAACCCCGGACAATAAACACCAAACATTCAACCACACAAGACGCCTAAGGGTAACAAGACATCTTGCCCTAAAGCTGTAATAATTGCTACAGATACGAGTGATTTAAGAGTTTTATTTATGTGATTATCCATTTAATAGCTCCCAACAAAGTAACATACACCTTCAAATCCGCAAAATTGGAGTTTATTATACTCCGTATATGATAACTCCAGTACACCTTGAAATTGTTACATAGTTAAGAAGTTGATAAAAGCAACCAAATAAGCGAACTATGACTGCGGTGTATACACCACGAATGATACTTGTACAGAAAATTAGCACAAAATTCAGGCTGCAAGCACTCGCAAATTACACCAAGCAATCATGGGCCATACACTCTATAATCTGTTTTTTAAGAGAAGAAAAGTAGAGAACTTCCACACTCGACAAAAGAGGCATGAAGAAAAAGGGCCCAAGCAAAAGGCAGTGTATAAAGTTAGAAAGAAATCCTTACTTCTTCACATTCTCTCAGCTTTGTTTGTGCCCCATCAAAATCATAGTTGACAAAAACACATGCCAAGAACTCAGTAATAGGATCTTTATAAGAATACTGCTCCTGCTGGATGACCTTGATGAAATCCTTAAACTGAGGCCTTCTCCTCTTGTTAACAATAAATGCAGTAGCGAGATAACGCAGAAGATGAGGAGCACTTGTTTGAATGGCATTAAGATACCTGCAATTATTCTAAGTTGATAAGTAATTTACGACCTTTTCAGCTAGAAACAAAGGGCTTAGCATAACTAGGAGTAAAAAGAAAGAGGGGAATGCATAGTAGTTAGTGCAACATAAATTCAGACAGCTTGTCGGAAAATATGAGACAATAATGAATAGTCACATAGAAGTGCGTTTCAATCAATACTAGAGTAAAAAAAAAACATAAGATAAGGAGAGTGCAGATGACAAACTTGTCCTGGTTAAATAGGTCAATGATGAGATTCCTGCCATTGTCATGGTTGAAAAAGATAAAGAGGCTCCAGTGCATGAGCCATATTCTACTCTGAACCTGATTCAAAGGTGATGCAAATGCCTGCCACATGGATGGAACTGGGATCATCAGCAATCAGAATAAATAAATAGGAGCAAATAAAAACAATAGAGGAGACAAAAAGATGTGACCTTGGAATCAATAATCTCCTTCAAACGATTGAGTTCTTCAAGGGCAACATCCCAGTTTTGCATCAAAATCTCAGCAGCGAGCTTTCCCCATAACGCACTAAGATTCCTGTCACTGTTGGTACACAGAGCTCTATACTGGTATAGAAAATCAGCTGCTCCCGAGTAATTCCCACATTCAAATTGGAACTTTGCAAACTGATACAGTGCTTCTATTTGGTCTGGACCAATCTGATTTATTTATTCAGACAATAATTAAAGCGGCTTAGATCTAACAACATGCTGTGTAGTGCAAAAGTATCATGCAAATCAACAACCCAAACAATATGACTACCCATGCCGTAAAATAGAAAAGAAAACCCTAAACCTTAGAAAGTTAAGCGCTGCTCGTTAATGAGCTAATAACAATTGTTCTATTCTACTCGTATTAAGTATAGCATAGACCCAACTAGCATTCTAATTTGTAGGCATGACAATAGAGTGTACACATTCATACACATTCAGGAAACAAAAAGCCATCTCCTTGTCGTAATCGCGAGCATAGTCTAATTGACATTGACATAAAACAATAGCCGGCAGCATCGGCCTACTACGAGAGCAACATTAATCATTTGTTTACCTTTAATTAACTAAACCCATCATCAGCAGCAGATAGTGAGATAAGATTTCATTGAAAACATGATTCTACTACTAATTAACATTCAATTTATGCAAAAAATCTCCGTCACAGAATCATTTGTTTACCTTTGATTAAAATAAATAAAGTAATATAATATATAATAATAGTAATAATAGAGACCTGATAGCGGTCATTGAGCATCTGGAGATTATACTGTTTATCAGCACGCAATTCCTGAACCTTATCCTCGTTCTGAAGAAAAGCCATTAAAGGAGCAGCAGCTTCTTCTAAAGACTTCAATCTGGCAACAACATCAACTCTCCTATCAATCATCTCTTGAGGAACTTGATCGGTGTGGTACAATGATTTGTGAATATCCATGGCGTAATCAACCATGTTTGTGAAATTGAGAAGATGGATCTTTCCCTTAAGAAGTTGGTCTTCAGGGTGAAGTTGGCGCTCTTGTAGGAATTCAAGGAGTGGGAATACCAGATGACGGTCCAGATGCGGCGCCATTCGTGGAGTTAGGTCATACTTCGCCATGGTTGCTGCTGCTGCTGCTGCTGCTGCTTGATGCTTCTTCTATCTAGGGTTTTATTCAAGGAGGAGATGCTGATAACTGATACGGGAGATTGGATTGTGTCAACAAGTGTTTAGGGTTTACTCTTATTATTCGGGTCGGTTCTCTCGGCTATTTATATGTTGTCTTGGGTTTCCTACATGTTTTCAATTACCCGACTCGTACCTGATCAGATGCTCAAACTAAAGAATCGACCCTTAGTTGTCTCGGCTATATATACGGAGTATGTTTTATTGGGTTTCCTACATGTTTTCAATTACCTGACTCGTACCTGATCAGACGCTCAAAATAAGGAATCGACCCTTCACTTCAAACCCGGTTAACGGGTAATTCAGTTTGGTTTAAATCAGATCGACCTTTGTTTCGGTTTCAATTCAATTTCAATCGGGTTCATGTTATTTTAATCGATTTGTGTTATTTCGGGTCGGCTATAGTTTGGGTCGGGCTAATATGTGTTCAGTTGAGTATGTATAATTCTGATGTTCTTGTCCAAGTTAGATTACTACAACTAGGCCCGTTTTCAATTACCCAACTCGTATCTAATCACACGCTTCAAGTCTTCAACCGAGTAATCGACCTTCACTCATAATTTGGATTGACCCGACCCAAATACTCGTTTTTGTTATTGCACAATGCACACTGACATTACCCCTAAATAATATTGATGCAAAAATCAAGTAGTAATTTATAAGAAAAAGTTATTAGATATTCTCTCTGTCCAGATCATTTGTTTACTTATTCCATTTTGAGGTGTCTCGGTCAATTGTTTACCTTTCTACTTTAGGAATGTTATTGATGAACAATTTGATTCGCCGCACTTTATTTGGTCCACTTGTCATCTAATAATGGGCCATCTCATTTTTCCTTGGTTTTTGTATTTAAACCAACGATAAACAAATAATCAAAACGTAGGGAGTAATATTAGTTTGGTCTGGCCCTTATGAAGCTAATTTTGTTTTCGGGTCTCACGTCGGTTCGGGTTTGGACAAATAAGGTAGTTATCGGTTCACCCAATTCAGCGGTTCAAGTCGGGTCCTCAAGTTAAGTCGGCTTTTACAAGCTCTAGTCTCTACCGCCTACAAGTTTGTTAAATTCAACTCAAATACTCGAGGGAAATTGGGCTTGGGGATGTTGGCAGAGATGAAGATGGCAGAGTAAGGATTATGGCATGTCGTGGAGTTCATGCAAATTATGAGCTGCGTGCCTGCAATACACACTACAAGAATGGAATTGATGGACAGTTTTGTGCAAATAAGGTTATCTTTGAAAGCGGTTCAATGACACAGAGAAACGTTATTGCTGCCAGGAGGTCGGGTTTATGCTCATGGAGTTTGATTATCGATGATATTCTTGTTCATCTGTGTTCTCTGACTCCTTTCATTGTATCCACGTCAAACGGGAGAGAAACCACAGTTCATAATGTTGCTAGATTGTGTCGGTAGAAGAAAAGTTTCACTTGTCGACTTTCCGCCAGCTGCCTGAACATCGGGTATTGCTAAATTAACCATGGTAATAGAAAACAAAGAAAATTTTACTCAATTAAGTCCAGTCCAAAAAATATGAATATGTGGGAACGGAACTCGGTTGAGAAGTTGACAAAAGAGATAAATGTCTAAGAAACGGACTGTTCTATATATTTCTTCACACTCATCAGTCACCTCAACTTCCAACAGACATATGGGGTCGATAACGAGTTAACCATCCAACTAAATTTCTCTTTACTGAACGAACAACCATCGCATATCTCCTTTCACGATGCCTTTCTTCTCTTGATCAAACATGATCCTTCCACTCCTATCAGCAGCATCTTCGACTGTCAATTAGTCAGCTATCCAAATTGAGTGTGCTTGTTCGGTGTCCGACGCGCACAAGCTGCTCATGGAGCCTGGCTCATGAGGAAGTTAAATCACTTTCTGTTTCTAAGATGCACGATCTGATGCAATGCATTTCCCATTGAGTGACCAGCAATTAAACTCATTCAATAGGTCATTGACTTATCACGGGACCATCTCATTCACAATAGTCATGGTCCATGACTCATGGAATATCATTCAGTATCTTTTGTATGAGTTGGTATATGTCTTGTAGCTATCCTGCCAATTCCTTCGATTGCTGCTTCTCTCAAATGGAAACCCCTGGTAATAGTGTTCTGAATATCTCCTTGAACTGCTTCTTATATTATTGCTCTCCTTTAGAGCTTTCCTCATTTCTTCCTCTTCATCATACTCTTCGCGCTGAAAAACAAGATAATGTAAAAACGCCAATGTTAAAACAGAAAGCAAAGTTCTTAATTACAGCAGAACCATAGAAGGATGAAAACAGAAAATGTACCTTTGTTGGATCTGAAAGCACGGCATATGCCTCGCCAATCATTTTAAACAACCTGTCTGAGTCTTTGTGAACTAGCTCTCCAATATCATTCCATTGACGCCCTTCATCTCCAACATCACTTCTCACTAGGGACTGACCAGCCTACGCAAATACAGGAGATCAGAGGAATAAGAAACCGGAATAAACTTGTACGAAGTAATAGCCAGATTTACTGGATCGGCACTACGATTATTTTTCAAACATCTGAAGATTGAACGCGGTGAAACTGACTTCCCTGGTATCATAGACAACAAAATCAGAATAGCCACCAGTACCTTGTCAGGATGATGCCTGAGTGCTGCCTTCCGATAGGCCTTCTTGATTTCAGATCCCGGGTCAGATTTATTTACTCCCCTAAAATACATTTGGAGATGTTAAAAAGCTGGACAATTTTTTGGGTCCCAGGCTAAAAACACAGTAATTTAACGTGGACAACCTATTGAAGCAGTTAATCCCACCTAATCCTCACACATGAGTACGTCACAGAATGACATACAGAACAGTGTGGTCCAATGAAGATGGTGGACAAAGGTTGTCAGTGGGTTAAAAACTACCTATAAAAGACTTAACAAAAAGAATGTTGCAAGGTACATTTAGAAAGGTTAAACATATCTGCTAGACTACATTTGGCTAGTGGCTACATATGAGGGAGTGGGAGTGGGAAGTACTAGTAGGAGACAAGAGGAGGGAAAGGGAGAAAGCACAATGCCATTTCCCTCTAAACCTTTCCGGTATGAGACAGATCATTACAGGAACTCACAAAAGGAAGGATTCAAACTCCTACCACGTCATTTCCTGACATATGCCCCTCATGTTTAACGTGACTCCTTCTACACTTCCTCTCATCAGAGGCCAGGGGAAAGCGGCAAGATGAAACTGCCCTAATACCAATAGTGCTCTTTCACTACGAAAAAGAGACTAATAAATACTCCCTCCAAGTCTGCCTATAGTTCCCCTTTCTCTATTATATGTGAGGAATATTATAATGAAAGGGGAACTATAGGCAGACTTGGAGGGAGTATAGAATATACAGTGGTTAAAGCAATTTCCCAGCCATGTGCCCATGTCCCATACAAAATTTAGACAAAGTCAAACTACGGTAGCTCAGAAGGGTAAGCCTTTCTGCAGCCAAAAGTCAAAGGATGTCATAATAAATTTGTAAATTGCAAATTAAGGAGTCATTCTGCCAACTTCACTCCATCCGGTCATCCAGAAGACCAACATAAAATAACAAATTTTGTTCTCATAAAGGAAAGGAAATGGCTTGATAGGAATACAAAGCATAATTTGCCCCCATTATGTAGAGTATATTGCATGCTTATTTAACGGGCACTGAACACCAAGGAAAGTAGCGTCTCTACTCTCTAGAACTCTAAACCACTACTAGGTAAAACAAACAAACAAAAAGACTGCATTTTCAACATTTCACTCATCCTAGGACAGATATAGTAGATTAGTAGTGAACTAGTGATAATAATTCATAATCCCCAGTGGTAATCCACTGGAAGATTAACCAAGACATTTGAGCATCCAAGAGCTTGCACTTACAAAATGAGGTACAGGTCCAATGGAATATCTCTTTTTGCTTCTTCTTCCATCATGGAAAGACGATGTCGAACCTGTCTTAATTCTTTTCCATTTCCAGAACCAGACTGTTTTGATTTTTCCACGGATTGTTTCTCAAGAAGAGAAATCAGTCTCTGCAGGTCAATAGCAGCTTGTCTAAAGTCTCTAATCATCTCATGCAATGTTGCTCTTCTAGAAACTGCCTGTACAAAGATAGGAATAACAGTTAGGGTCCAAACAGAAGTATGAAACCTTACAATGATCACTATACACTTGAAGAAATTTACCCTTCCCCTTTCTCCACGGGAAGGGAGGTAAGGATTATAAGCATAAAACATTACACAACCATATATGTACTCCTCTCCAGGTTAAGCTCTTGACTTTGAATTCCCCTGAACGAAATTGCGCAACCAATTTTCAGGGTGAGATGAGCATCTCCTAGAGATCTGTACTATATACTAGGTCCAGGGTTGCTGCTACCTATTGTGATTCGCTGAAAAAACAAAAATGAAAAACAAAAAACACAAATAGTTGCTGATAAAACCTTGGCATAGGCTTCATCGAGGGCAATGGCTAAGCTGCAATCAGAAATAGCATCAGCTATGTGTCCCAAAGCTTGGTGCGCAGCAGCGCGATTGCAAAAGCAAATTGCTGCAAACGGACGGGATTCCATGCTACTCGTAATAGCCATTGTATAATGTTCTATAGCCTCGATGTGTTTTCCAGACTGAAATGCAGTATTACCAGCACTCTGTAGCCAAGTATTGAAGCAATAGATTACAAATTGATCACATTTCCTAACACCTCTAAAGTACAGAAGAAACAGTAAAGTATTATGCTTAATGACAAAAGACAGCATAAACAAACACGAAGGTTCCACTCAACTTGTCATCAAACAGAGGTGAAATAAGAGAAGAAAATTTTGATATATTATATTAAAACCAATTAGGCCATATTTTTCCCTACTTGAAAAGCTAAACAAAGAGAAGCGGGCAGAGGTGATTAAAGACAATCATCAAAAAATTCCCTTAGTTTCCTATTGAAAAAAATCCCCTTCATTTTGTTCAACTTGGCGATACATTATACAAGAGACAATGGTAAAAAAACGTAAAACCCAAAATTAGTCCTACAACATAGAGCTTCATGTGCTGCAACAGCCAAGTCAACAGTGGAAATAGGAGGCTCAGAACTTTTTGAAACAATCATTACAGAATGATGGGGTTATAAGCCGAGTAGTTCTTAGGTGAGACCTCCTCATCATATGAGACCTCAATAATCACACATAAACCATATCAGACCGAACCACCACCCTTTCAACTCTTATCTGTTTATCTCTCACTCAAAAAAAAAGAGAAGAAAATCCTTTTTACTTCTCTACAGCACAAAAGAAGCTGTAAAGCATCATCATTAATGAGAAAAGACAGCATAAACAAACATGAATGTTCCACTCAGCTTGTCATTAAACAGAGGTGAAAAAAGAGGAGAAAAGTTTGATATATTAAAACCGATTAGGCCATATTTTCCCCTTCTAGAAAAGCTAAACAAAGAGAAACGGGCAGAGGTGATTCTGCTGCAACAGCCAAGTCAAAAGTGGAAATGGAAGGCTCGGGACTTTTTACAACAATTATTACAGAATGAAGGGGTATATAAGCCGAGTACTTCTTAGATGAGGCCTCCTCATAGTATGAGACCTCATTAATCACACATAAACCATATCAAACCGAAGTACCACGCTTCCAAATCTTATCTTTTTATTTCTCACCCCTCACAACCGGCCACAACTGTGTACTACCACCCAACCCCATACGTAACCACCACCGGATCCCACCCCTCCGCTCCTCTACAAAAAAAACGCCCTGACCCACTTCCCAAACGCATCAAAACTCCCCAACACCACCACCCTCCACCCAACCACTACCACCTTCCCCCCTCCCATCACCAAAAGATCCAGCCAGATTATTGGGCATATCTCTCCCTTGCACCGACAATTAGCTATTTTTCTCGGAAAAGGGTTATGATTTTCCAACAACGCTAACCCGTGTCTGAAAAACATACCCTCTACCCCTTTCCGAAATATTATGTTGACTTTGCCACATATCTGAAGCCATATGATCCCTTAGGGTGCTTAATAAACACTTTTTGGAGATCGAGAGAAAACGCGGAAGGCCAAAGCTGTGATGGCAGAGTCTGAAGGTGAATGCATAGAGAAATGTATGAGACGTCCTCAAACTAATATACGTACTTGTAAGTATTTGTACATAGGAACCATCTTTAGCTTAGGTTTGCTATTTAGGCTAAATGCAAACCATTTTGACACCTTCAGCCAGGTGGACCAGAAGGCACATGAACATTAAAAGAAGGCATGTCATTGCATGTGAGGAAGTGATTCAGAATATATACGACTGATATCCCTCACAAGTCAAACCACATAAAAATCACTCGCAATTCCTTACACCATGAAAAGAAAAAAACTAAGAATGTTAACATCTCAGATAGTGACTGCTAATGTTCCACAGGCATAAACACATACCTTCTCCCTTAGTAGTTCACCTATAGTGACAGCTAAAGCATCTGATGATTCCTGGGATTTGGCCCCAGACCTACTCAGGAAAAAACAAGTAGTTGGTGTTAACAACTCATGAAAATGAGATCTGCTCAGAGAGCTCTAATGAGGAGAGCTGTTAAAGGATCCATCACAGATTGCACTTACTCTTCCTTCTTTATATAATCAAGAGCCTCCTCGAGCTTCCCAATATGAAAGTGGCACTTATATAAAACCCGTCCCCTCCAACCGTGCACATCTGAACATAAATCATCTGCTTCATGGTTGTCAGAAGATGCAGCAGCGAAGTTCTTCCCTGCAAAATCGCGAGTTTGGTGGCACAAAGCTATTGCTTCATCATGTCTCCGCAACTGCAAAACACACCATACACTTAGACCAAATAGAATGTGCATTATTTGAATAAGAAAGGAACTTTTGTGTCAGTCGTACCATGCAAAGGGCCTCAGCTTTCATTTCAAGTAGCTTCTCAGAGTATAAACTCACAGACATTGCTTCAACAATTAAATCCAAAGCATTAGCTGCAGCTTCTGATGTTTTGAGTCTCAAAAGTTCAGCAGAGCGTTTGGAACATTCAATTGCTTTCTGAAGAATACAAAAACAAGGCATTTATTAGGACAAGAAAACAATTTTTCTTATCTGATTGTCGAATTGTGACAGTTTTGTACTTCTAATGTTTTATTTTACAGCAGAACACCAAGGGTTATTTTTTAGACAGGCCTTGTGGATTCTTTTTTTATTAACTGAAGTACCATTCGCTTCATGTGAGCTTACTGTAAGTCTCTAATATAAGGCAGATTTTCTTCAAAAACATTACCGGCACACATTCCCCCGTTGGTTTGTGGTTTACATAATTGCTTTATATTCAAGCATTTAGTTACCAGGAAGCCTACATAATAATTGAAATCTCTAGCAAAAAATATATAAGCAACACATGAAAACATGATATCGCGACAACTTGATAATATTAGCCTGACATGGCAACCACTGTACTTGTAGATGTTAAGGGAAAGACAGTATTCGCAGCAAAATAACATGGGAACTTAATCTAATCATGACATGCGCATTAGTACTCTCTAGAGATGCAAGACAAAAACCTTCTTGAGACATCAGTGTTTTCAATCATTAGGAACGAAATAGGTCATGAAGCTATTCAAATATAACAAGTAGGATGAATTTTTGCCATTAAACTAATCATTTCACCTCAGACTTTCGCATCCCTTCAGAGGCTGAAATTATGACTTGCCTATCAAGGCAAACAGCTTTAGATGATTCGATGACGTTACCAAAGCATTTCATAGCATCCTCCAACTCCCCTAGCTGAAGATAACAACTACAGAGACAAAACACAGTTGAGAAAGGCAAAAAGTTGGGAAGCAAGGAACAGATCAGTAATAACATGAACAAATCTGTAGTTTAATAAAAGAACAAATTCAAAGGACACAGGGAATCATCAATGCTGACCAACAGACAGGCAAAATTATCTTACATTTGTACAAAAATTCTCACAGGGCAAACCAGTACTAAGACTACTAACGATTATCTAGTGAGATAAGGACCTATAAATAAATATGAGGATTACTAGGAAAGAGACCGATGAAGTTCAAAAGGCTAGACACGTACTTTGCAGCTCTCAACTGTGCTCTATGGAAAGTGGGATCAAGCTTAACAGCCATACGGCAATCTTGAACAGCTTCTCTCACCCTACCAAGAGCCATCCTTGTTGCAGCGCGGTTACTGTAACAACGCACAAGAGGCGCAAAAACATCTGATGCGTCACACAGAGGGATGCAATTCACACCCCATGTGTAGAAGTCCTCCGCTTTGGAAAGATCCCCCTTTTCGTAGGCATCATTCCCTCTGCACCAAGTAATGTGAACATGTCAGAAGGCAACAACAAAGAACAAAATATACTCCCTCTGTCTCAATCATTTGTTTACCAAATGATTGGGACAAAGGGAGTATCCCTTCATAAGAAAATAAACAGACACCATTTGCTTAATGTTAACAGATGAACATGAAATATGTACCTCCTTCGCCACTTATCACAAGCTTTTTCTGCTGAGCTTAATGCAGATTCACGGCTCTGCTCCCTGTTTCCTTTAATTTCATGCTTTCCCCTGCTAGTAGAAGTAGAGAAGTTTCCTTTTAGACCATCATGCGCATTAAACGGATGAGTTCCACCCAAGGAAGAACCTTGGGCCGTCGAACTTGCAATAGGGATAGCAGCAGATTTCATACGGTACTTCTTTTTCTGATGACGTTTCTGAGAAGTAACATTGTTTTGAGCAGAATTTGTTGCTTTGAAGGCAAACTTCTCCTGGCCATCACTGGCCACGTCAGTAGTGAAAGCTACCGAGGAAACATTTTGATCATTGGTATTCACTTTCACACTAGAGCCAGAATCAGGAGCATCCATAGTGGCACCCAGCCCATTTTTCATGAACAATGGGCTTGGTTGTTCTGCTGTGTACAACCCAGAAATACCACCATTTTCCACCTTTGATTGACCAATTGCTTCTTGGGCAATAAGAGACACGTCATCAGTTGTTGTAGTCTCCTCATAAGGTGAGAAGTCCATGGGAGAATAACATTCAGCAGCGTCTTGGACCTGCGTAACGCTTTTAGCAGACAAGGGTATGTCTACAGGCTGCTGCTTGGTCGACTTTGAGTGTTTCGCCTTGGCCTTTGTCTTCTTTGAATGTTTGTCCCTCAAACCTCGAGCTCTTACCCTAGACTCCGTCTTTCTCCCTAATTCACTAGGAAGATTTGAACTAAAGGAGAATGAGCCGTCAAATTCCGGTAATTTAAATTCTGGGAAAGAAGCCACAGAACTCTGAGCCATACTAGCAGAACTACAGCCTGCCTTCTTCTCTTCAGAAACAGAGCAAGCCTCGGGTTTAACACTATCAACTTCAGCATCTAAAATTGGAGAAGAGAATAGAGACTGAGGCACATCTTTCACACTACCTCCATCTTCGGCAGAAAAAGAAAATGATTGAGGGGTAGAATCGCGAGCACTAGTGGAGTTTCCGCTGCTTCCAAATACAAAAACTTTGTCGCTAGTGAAATGGGGTTTTAACCTACTGGTCTCCCCAGTATTAACACTTTTATCATCTCCATTGGAACTGATCGCACTCGCCTCACTTCCCATAGGAGTAAACCATCCCCCAGACACATCTGAACTCGCCTCACTTTTCACAGGAGTAGACCTTTCCCTGGACACATCAGACTTCCTACCAGCACTCATGAAAACAAAAACCTGATCGCTTCCATTTGACAAACCCACATTGCTTTTGTCCTGTGGCTTTTCTCCACCCAACCCATCCCTCTCATTCCTCTCAATTTTCAACTTGTTTAATTCTTCTGAAAGTCCAAACTCTGCACCATTTTCTCCATGTTTTCCCTTATCCTCGTCAACATCATCACTGGTAGTGCCATTTACTGGCTTTACACCATTCGAACCAATTTCGCCAACTTTCTCCTTTTCTACACTAACATTCTCTATTGAATCAACATTTCTAGTATCCCCTCCTAAGTTACTACCTTTAACATCAGCTTTTGTCACATTATTATTGTTAATGTTACAATCATCGCCTTTATTATTATTCAAATTTAAACCCCCAAAAATAAAACATCCATTATTAAACTGTGCGCCAATAACATCAGCACCATTGTGAATACTATTATCATTCTTAATGCCATTACAATCACCGGCTCCATTATTCGTATTCGAAACCCCAAAAACAAAATCAGCACCATTGCTAACATGATGATTATCTTTATTAATGCCATTACAATCACCGGCTCCATTATTCGTATTCGAAACCCCAAAAACAAAATCAGCACCATTGCTAACATGATGATTATCTTTATTAATGCCATTACAATCACCGGCTCCATTATTCGTATTCGAAACCCTGAAAACAAAATCAGCACCATTGCTAACATGATTATTATTTTTATTAATGCCATTACAATCACCGGCTCCATTATTCGTATTCGAAACCCCGAAAACAAAATCAGCACCATTGCTAACATCATTATTATTTTTATAACTGTTCATACTAGTATCAGAATGACTAACTCCATTATTCGAATTCGAAACCCTGAAAACAAAGCTGTCATTACAAAACTGGCTATCAAAAGCATTATTATCACTACAATTAGTAAAACCATTCAGGTGAGCATTAGTGGAGCACACTGACCTAAACGGGTTTAGCCCGGAATCAACGCCATCGGCCGACAACGACGACGCCGTCGTCTTGCAGCTCCTTCTCTGCTTAACCAGCCTAGGCCTCGATCTCGGGCCAGCCCGGCCCGATACCGAAGACTGATTATTATTAATAGAAGAAAAGGATGAAGAGGCGCCAGAGTTGAAGCTGCAACGGTCGTGATTGAAATTAAAGACGGAATTAGGATCGGAGGGGGCTCGAGTATCTACAGAAGCCGCCGACGGTGACATTTCCGATGGAATTCCGGCATGCAATTGGGGGAAAATGGAGAAATTAGGGTTTTGAAATGAGTTAGGTTAAAGTGATTTGGGGGGTGTTTGGGGAAGAAGAAAGGCAAATTAGCTTAATACGGAGTATGTTGGAGGTGGAAGGAGCATTCAAAAGGCAGGGAAAGAGGGAAGAGAAAGGGTTTCGAGTTGTTTGATTGGGGGAATTTCCTTGATTCCTACCCTTTTCTACTACTTCAGAGTAGAGATGGCAATGGATCGGATCTGGACCGGATCCTATAGGATCCAGATCCAGATCCATTTCACTGGTAGTGTATCCAGATCCTATCCAGATCCTACGGATCTATAATTTCAAATTCCATATCCAGATCCAATGGATCCTATTGGATCAGGGTAGAATCCGGATCCAAACTGGATCTCAACAAGTTTAAAGAAATGTTATACCTCAGTTACATGTTAGAAGTATATAAAAGTTTCGATATTATACTAGCCTTAATAACACACTAAATTGTCAAATGCCGAATTTTCTACCAATTATCATTTACCGGTAAAATGGTAAAGTTTAACAATTACTCCGTACAAAGTTATAGTAACTTATAACCATGTTCAATGCCCCTGACATTGTTGAAACTTAAGCGAAAATAAATTGTTCAAAGAGATACAAACAATGTTTACTACAATAAGTCTCCCTGTGACGGATATGTATCCGTCACAAATTTGAAACGGGCCAAGTATTCCCACTTGGGTAGATAAGATAAGCCTAGGGAAATACAAGCTTGTGACAGATATGTCCGTCACAAATGAGAACTTTTGTGTTTACTAACCACAAAATACCGCACATTTGGAATAGATACATAATAAACAAATTATTCAAAGACTATTAATTAGATGCGCTTGGCCGTGGGCTTGAAAATTAAACTTAAAAAAATAGAAAGGTATCCGAGAGTCGGATCTGGATCTGGATCTGGATCTTAGAGGAAGAATCCAGATCCAGATCCTGATAATCGTAT
>JAGPOY010000475.1:0-23503 GCA_018983105.1 Silene uniflora | reverse complement strand
TGGTACCCCTAATGTAAAAGTTGTTAAATGGACGTTAAGTTTGATGACGTGTCAATAAAATAATAATTAAAAAATAATACTCCCTTTATTATTTTATTGGTACGGATATCTCTCTTTTAAATGAAAATCTAATTAACTGTATCATTATAATATTGAAAATTTCTCATGGTAGCCTTGAACTTTGATAGATGACACATGTTGCCCCTAAATTTAAGTTTCTACATATGATATCCTTGTGTTCACCTTTTTCTTTCCCAGAATACCATTTGGCAAACTTCCATCATAACACCGTTATTCTTATAATTCGTGACGCCTTTTTTCGTTATCTATTACACTAACACTTCATAGACTAATTCCTAAATCCTTATATTATTTAATAAACTAACATTTAATATCTAAAAAACAAAACACAAATTTCCGTTATAATATTAACCACTTTATTCACTCTTTCTCCCACTTAATTTGTTTTTACAACTTTAAAAGTTTAACATTTAATTCAACATTATGTTTAAAGTCTCTTATATAATAAGTATATTTTGATAGATTCAAAATATTTGGGGTGATAGCTAAGTCCCAAGGATAAATCCTATTTATAATCATGGGATCAACCTCCCTTATGATAATTTTCTGATGTGGAACAATTCAAGTATTTATACGTAATATATTTATTACACCTATATTATTTTTTAATGTGGGACTAATAACATATATAAAAGTACACCATATTTTTTTAACATAATTCGACACCCAACCGTTTTAATAATAAGCAAATATTATACTATTTATTAATATTCATACGTTTGTTTTAGATTTTTTTTAATCATAATTAAAATATGTGCAAATCATATGAACCTATATTCTAATGATATAATTTTTTTAACACAATTCTAATTATATTATTTAAATGTAGTATATTTATCGAAGTACATAATTTTTAATATGTGTAAATTATATGAAATCTATAGGTAGAAAATATACTGTTTTCATATAATGATTAAACTCTTAAGAGTTCAAAAGATTTTGGGTTGATACTTAGGTTTAAAAGATGCCTTATATTATAATCATAGAATCACGCACCTTATTCAAATCTTCTGATGTTGGACAATTCTATTATTTATATGTAGTATATTTGTTATACCTATATTATTTTTCAATGTGGGACATATAACATACTATTAAAATGCACCATCTTTATATGCAAAAATTATATGAAATCTATACTCTAATGATAACATCTCTTACCACAAATCTAATTATATTTTTTTTTCATTATTTTTTTTACCACTGTTGTACACATATTATTTTTCTTTGAAAGTAAAATCACTTAGTCTCGATCATTAGATAGGGATCGGATATCTATATCGTACATATAGCGACTCATTATTAGTAAAATCTTTAGTTTTATACTGTGTTAGGAGACTATCATTAGTAAACCTTTACTTTTGTATTGTGCTTTGTAAGTTAGCTATTGTTTGAAATGAAAACAACTCTATGTGTGTTAGTTGTACATTACAACTTGCCTATGTGACACCAACATTAAGTGATTTTTTCTTCTCTTATTCATGTTCTTAACTCTTTTCCGGGTAGTTCTCATCGATTGCACTGAAATGAGTGTGGACCCCTATTTGTGCAAGAAACTCGACTCAAATGGCTCCAAACACAAGCTATGAACACGGCCTAGACAGACCATATTCACGCCCAATTTAACAGTCCAAAGAACTGTTTATTTCGACCCATAAGAAAGGACTCAAAACAAGACCAAAAGAACAAAAGTAACAGTCGGCTGGACTGTTGCTTATGGCCGAAACAGGCTGTTTTGAGCCTTGGCATTGAGCTCGGTTTGGGCTGCTATTTTTGAGGTTTATTTGAACAATATAAAAGGAATACATAAAAGGATATGACCAGGCCACAACACTATGAAATGGAGTGACCATGGACTAGGATATGACTTGAACCAAAGGGCTCAAGCCTCGGATATGAATTGAGCCAGATCACGAAGCAAGCTCAAGACTAGGAATGTCGTTCAAGATCACTAAGCATGAACTAATTCCTCCTCATGCACTCGGCCAGATCACTAAGCAAGCCAAGGTACACGGCTCCAAACACTAAGTAATGTAGTTGTTCAAGCACTAAGCAAAGAACTAACAAGGGTTTTGAGAAACCTCATAAAACTCATATTTTCATTTCACCAAATCTGAATTGTTACAAGGGATAGTTGCTCTTAAATAGAGACTTAAAGTACATCTTAGCCATCCATCTAAAAGCCTAATCTAAAGGCTATAAATAAAAGAGCAAATGGACAAAGTTACAAGTTAAAATAAAGTAGAAACAAAGCTAATTATATGGTCAGCTTTGGCAGCCATATTACACGGCTGATTCAAGTCCTCACAATGGCCTTGTGGTCCTTCCTTGTTTGCTTGTAATCTTGTGCATTTCCTCTTAATCTAAAGGCCACAATTAAAAGAGCAAATGGACAAAAGTTACAAGTAAGATAATAAAGTATGAACTAGGAGCCAAAAAGGCAGCCTTGGCAGCCAAGGATACATGGCTGGAAAGGCTTGACAAAAGCCTTATTGTCCTTCTTGTTTGCTTGTGAGCTTTTGCATTTCCTCTTAATTTGGCTTGACACCTTTAGGAGACAAAAGGGGGACCTTGTGAGGTCACTTATACTTGGGAATCTTGCTTTTGAGCTCTTCTTTTCTCTTGAAAGAACCGGCTGCCTCCAAGGCTAGGATGGCTGCAAGTCTCGAAAGTTAGACCGAAACACATTCTTGTGCATCGATCTCCACTTTACTTTTTTATATCATACCGTAGAGATAATGATAGAAAATTTTAAGAGTTCTTTAAAATAAAAGACTCGGAAAACTTTACTTTATACTCCCTCTCATTCATTATAAGTGTCTCATTGTGAGAATGACACGAGAATTAAGGAAATGAGTTAAATAATGTAATAAAGTATTGTAGTGGGGTGAGTTAATTGGAGAGAGATAAGGTAATGTGGGGTATTATTGTGAGTGAAGTGAATAAAATAAGTATTGTTATAGGGTGAGGTGGGGTATTGTTGTGGGTTAAAGTGATTAAAATAAGTATAAAACATTGCCAAAAATAGACAATGGGACATTATTGTGAATAGACGGAAATAGACAATGGGACACCTATAATGAATGGGAGGGAGTATATCATATCGTAGAGATAATGATAGCGAAAATCTTAAGAGCTCTTTAAAATACTAATATTTAATTGACTCGAAAAAATTTTGGTTGATACATAAGGTCCAAATATGCCTCTTATTTATAATCATAAGATCACAACACCTTATACTAATATTTTGATGTGATACAATTCTACTATTTATATGTAGTATATTCACCACACCTATCTCCTTATTTTTCAATGTGGGACAAAACAAACTGAAAAGTACATAATGTTACATACTAAAAAGTATATCATCTTTAATATTTGCAAATAATATGAAATCTATACTCTATTGATAGCATTTTTTACCACGAAGCTAATTATATTATTTGCATAATTTTTTACCGACATGTTTTTGCCAAATGAAATGCACAGTTTTTTATATAAAAATTGGAAATATCACTTGAATATTATTTAGGAAATATATATTATGGTAATTAAAATATCTTTCACTTTATTTTTTTACATCAAAAATATTAATTAGGATACTTTCCTTAATTGATTTTTGATGATGTGGACGCTCTAGAATCGCTCGAAAAAACTCTTTTTGTGTTTATCAAAAAGTCTTGCTGAAGACGGGTCGGATCTTGCAACGAGTAATTTGTGAGAGGAAATGAGTAGAAGAGACAAGGTGGACACCCCATGTGCTCCTCACTCACCCTTGATGAGTATTTTGTGAAAGGAAATGGTATCCGTCTTCATTTGTGTGTCTTCAATGAGATTTTGTGTTTATATATATATATTGATTGATATATTGATTTACGGTGCGGAGGGCGGAAGGTGGAAGTTTAAGCAGAGCACCATTGTTGTCTGAAACACCCAAACTCCGAAAATGCAAGGAGTATCTTCCGGCATTGGTTACGGTCTCAAGTACCAGGTAAATTTCATCACCTAAACCCTAATTTTGATATCAATTTCTTCATTTTCATCATTCAAGATTTCTTATTCATTAATATCATACAGGCAAGATGTATCGCCGATGTTAAAGCCGACACAGATCACACCAGTTTCATCGCCGGTACTCTCAGTCTCAAAGAAGAAAATGAGGTCTCTTATTACTCATTCGATTATGCATTTTGAATTTGATTTCATTTGATTTTGATTATTATTTATAGAGATCGTTTAGTGAATTTTAGGGGAAAATGTAGTTGTGAATTTGCGAGGGTTTTGATTAGGTGCATTTGATTCAGCTTGCTGATCGCGGAATTGAGCTAATTTGTCAAGGGTTTTGATTATGCAAATTGAATTTGATCTGATTTAGTGTTTAATTTCTGTGAGGGTTTTGATTAGGTGCATTTGATTCGGCTTGCTAATGGCGGAACTGTGCTGATATGTGAAGGCTTTTGATTATGCAAATTGAATTTGATCTGATTTAGTGTTTAATTTGTGAGGGTTTTGATTAGGTGCATTTGATTCGGCTTGCTAATGGCGGAACTGAGCTGATATGTGAAGGCTTGTTCTCTCACCCTAATGAGATCTGGGACCTCGCTTCTTGCCCTTTTGATCAACGCATTTTTTCCACCGTCTTTTTTAATGGTATTCTTTTGATATTTCTCTTCTTTTTTTATTTGCGATTATTAAATTCCGTGTTAATGTGGCACAAATGAGGTATTAGAGTATTGTATTGTGTGATCATTTTAGATGTAGATGTCTCATGTCTTAAATGCACAATGTTGTGAACTTGTGATTCGCTATAGCAATGTTTAGTACTTTAGTTATAGGACTCTGGTGTTTCTTTGATGTATGTTGTAGTAATACAATGATGGTTAATAATAGTCTTTATGTGCTTATAATAGCTTATGATTGCCGTATTGAACATTTATATATAGATTTTATCGTATATAAAAGTAGGTGTATCTGTGCACATTGTCATGATTTACTGAGTGTTGAATCATATATAAAAATCTTTTAACCATATTTCAAAATTGATGGGACTTTTCTGTGAATTTGTGATGTGTTGGACTTTTATTGTAAGATAGTCGCTACGTGTTTATACTAAGTGATTAGAGCATTTAGTTTTTCATTTTTGGTTGGGACTTTGCTAGATGGTGGAGGTGATGGGTGGCAAAATCATTCTATGGTGTTCTGTTAGTTCATCTTGTGTAGATCAGGAAGAAGGGAAAGTGCATTAAATTTTAGAATGCTTGTTCTCAGAGACAGTATGTTGTATAGTACAAACTAGCTTATCAGGAAGATGAAAGTTTAGTTTGTTTAGCTTGTGATCCTTATAGGTAGTCGTGATGTTGTAGGACCTTTACTGTTAATTGCATAGAGTATCAGAGCCCTCTTGTGTTCTTTTGTTCTTGATTTTCGGTAGCTTTTGTCTCTGCTTGCGCTTCCCTCACTTCCTCCCTTTTTGTCTCTGGTAAAATGACCTAACATCTCAGTAGTTCTTGTGGTTTTGTTTCTTATAGTATTTCCGTTGTTCTTTTTCATAGGACCCATTGACCAAGACGTTTGTTTTCTACCCTCAGAAAACTTTAATGCGTGCTTTGTTTATTTTAACACAATCTCAAATTTCTCTGTGTTCTTTACTTCTTTCCTGGGCTCATGTCAATTGTATAGTTGTTAACATTCATTTCCACTACATCATTGAAGGTGAATCATATGGAGCTGCAATATGGCAGATTCCTGAACTTTATGGCCAATTAAATTCTCCTCAGTTGGAAAAGATAGCTGCTCTTGATGCTCATAGTAGTAAAATCAGAAGGTGAGTTATATGGTTTCTGATTTGTGTATTTTTTCTTGTTGCCTTCATTTGCAGTTCTATGTCAACTCAACTAATCTTTTTAGTTCACGCTATCTTTGGATACTAGAACTGGAGGTAAAGGGATGGAAGGGAAGCGGTGGGAGGTAAAGGGAGAAAAATGTACTCTTATGATAGAGGGAAGGGTAGGGGAGTGCAAGAGGGTTCCAAATTCTTTTTATTTCGGTAGCAGATGTATAAGGTAGAGAAACTATAGTTGCCTAGTTCCATATGGACACACCACATCTGATAAGTGATACTTTCCTAATATAGTGGGTGATATATATATACTTTGAGCAAGAACCACGATAGAATACGCTTGAACCTATTCGGAGACTGACTGGGTATGATTCACTCTCCATCTCTTTGATTACTATCGATAGAAAATGAGACCCATGTACGTAATATTGAGCAATGAGGTTCGTCTTTTCTGTTATCTTCTCAGTTTAGTGCATAGTTATGTTCTTCGACAAAAGCTAAGCTAGCATCGTACTTTATAGTCAGGTAAGAAAACTTTCCAGCCTCGGAATTGTGTGCGGAAACATGCTACTAGTTCGCCTCCGTTCCCTCACTCTTAACATCTATTGCCAAATAATTGATTTTGAACCCCTCTCGATTCGGACAAATTTAAGTATAGCTCAAGTGTTAAATTATAGTATACGACGCTGTCTTTAGGCAGTATACTCTTTTCCCTCGTGTTGCAAAAAAGCTTTATTTCTATTCCATGTACCTATGGAATAGAACTGTAACCCGCATTCTGCTCCTTTCATCTTTCTGATCATGGTGGTATATGCGAGCTCTATCTATTCATGTTAATGTGGTATGCTTTTCATTCTATTAGTTAGTTTATTGAAAGTTGAAACATTCTATTGTGCAGTGTTCTTTGGTGGCCTACCGGGAGACATGATAAATTAATTAGTGTTGATGACCAGAATTTGTTCCTTTGGAGTTTGGACTCTTCTAAGAAAACGGCACAGGTATTTGTTTCCAGCTTGTAACTATTTTCCCTAAGTTGTCACCAGTAGTGACCCTCTGATAAATGGACCTTCAATAGTATCTTATTTGTTTAGTTTATGTTCACCCGTGTTAGTGCTACAACATCCAAGATATGAATTTTTTTTTTTTTTTTTTTTTAATTTCAGTCAGAAAATTGGTAGAGTGAATGTTAAGGAAATGGTCGGAGCCTTTAACATAAAGAAGGGAAAATTTTTCTCTTTCACTTTTGGGGCCATGGGAGATTGATCATTTAGAGCGTATTCCTTTCTCTGTTTTTGTCTCCTTTGCCCAAAGTGCCTTCTATTTCCCTTGCAAAATTTTCGGGGTTGAAATGTAGTGTTTGTTCTAACTTCTAAGGTTTGTTATAGATTCAAATAATTCAATTAGAGTCAGAGTACCTAGCATTTGTTGATAGACCATTCATCCTAACTGCATGTCTCGGGCTAGCAAATGTTTTTCTTACTTGTGCTAAAATCTGTTTTCCATACAACATTAGTAATTGGCTAAGTGCTGCTCTGAGAACTTATGTAGTGTCTCATGTGTACTTCACCCGTGAAAACACGTAGAAATATCCCCACATTCTTCTACTCTTCTGGATTCCTGAGCTCATGCTTTTACTTGGTGGAGCACGAACATGGAATGAACCTTAACTAATGGATATTCTTTCTTCAGAATCCTATAATTGGTTGTTGCACTATACTTGGTTGTGGCTTCTCAACCGTAGGTATTGTCATGGAGCATATAAGCTCGCTGCACACATTGATTTTGTTGGGTTCATTTCTTGACACAGCCTACTAAAATTGCTGTTAATTATTTCATTGGCATAAGTGGCATTTGATCCACTTTCAACTTTTTGTTAAATATTTCACTCTTCATGTTGCCTTATTGACCTCATATCAACCTCGACAACCCTTCAGTTTGCTTTTGCAAGCTTGCTTATCACAGACTCTGTAAATCGCTCTATGTAGAAAAAAGCATATGGATTTTATCCAAAACACATTCAAGAGTCCAAACAACTCACCACATTCCAGAACTAAAAATCATCTTGTAAAGTGCGAAATTTACACCATTAGTTGGTGTATGAAATTATGAAATATTAGACTCAATAGTTTAATACCAGTTTAAGTCTTATTGCTAGACATTTAGCTTAGACTCTTTAAGCAGTTCTTGTGTTGTATGCCAACCTGGTAACTTATATTATACTCCACCTCGTATACCATTTTGGGCGGGCCATCTTAACCGCTTCTTTATGTTTCCTCTTAGGAAAATTTTACACTATACAATTACTTATATACCCTTGTCTTGCCTACTCTGCTGCTCCGCTGCCCATCTTCATCTCAACCACTATGCTAGACAACCTGCCCAAACCACCAATGAACCTGCCGCAGATCACGGAAACCACCCCATCTAGCCCCAAGCCATCCAAATCCCTCTCCCCGCCCTTGTAAAATGACCCCCACCATGGAAAACCTTCCCCATCCCTGAAAATCCCTGCCCCAACCCCTCTTAAATGACTCCCATCCCCACCTTGAAAACCCTCTCCGCACGCCGAAACCTTTCCCCACCCTCAAAAATCCCCCACCTCAGAAGTAGAGTACTATTGTGAAAAGTGAGCAAGTGTGGTACTATACAACAACATCAACTATACTAGAGGGCCTTAAGAGCAATAGCAATGGAGGGTTTTTTTATTGAGGTTGTCAAAACAAACCTCTAAAATAAAGTTTGTCCCATTGCAAACAAAAGTTTGTTCTTAAATGAACAAACTTGGTTTGGAAACAAAAACCAAGTTCTTTCAAAAAACAAGAAAAAATTGTGAGTCCCATTGAATAATTAACCAATTAATTACATTAACCAATTAGTTATGGATTAAGGAAGAACTTTATTTAATGTTTTTCCATTGTGACAAAATTTGAGATTATTGAGATTGTCAAAATATGACATGGCAAAGGAAGAACTTTTATATAAAGTTCTTCCATTGCACTTGCTCTTAAGGGCTGTCATTAGTACACAAAGTTAGCCACGTGCTAACACAGAGTGGCTGTTTTCAAAAGACCCTGAAATGAAAACTACATCGACAATTGTATCAATTGACTGCTCCTTTAAATGAAAAAAAAGTGTAACCATTTAATGAGCCATTTTGACTTATTCTGTCATAATCCATAACCAAAGAATAGCGAGCCTTTGCTCTATCAGAAATGACTTAAATGTTGTTAAAATTGAATGGGTAGTTTGTTGCGGGTTTACTCAAAAAGGAAAGTTGGTAATTTGGTGTTGTTAGAAGGGTGTACATGCTAATGATGCTATGCATGATGAGTTGATTTTGCTGTATGGAAAAATCTCTTGTTTAAGAGTCTTTTATCAGCATGTACACTTGTACACGAGGTCTCACCTTTGCCTCTACAGTCTACATGCTTCATTGCTTCTACCTGTAGTGTTTATCTCTGATTATTGGGCTATAAACCTCAAGGGTTGGGTAACTTGGGTTGCATTGGTGTTATATTGTATCTCTTACTACTACACATACTGTCTTCTTCTTTCTTGATGTGACGTGTCTTTTGGAAGAACATCTCCAATCTTGATTAAGAATACTAATTCAGGTTTTCCTGCATTCTGTAGGTGCAATCACAGGAGTCAGCTGGCATGCTTCATCACTTGTCTGGTGGAGCGTGGGACCCTCATGATCTGCATGCTATAGCATTGACCAGTGAGTCAGCAATTCAACTATGGGACTTACGGACAATGAAGTACGCCATGTTCTCTATCATAGTTTGGTTGTTAGTGGCAGGCGGCCGGCAATTCTTTTGCCATATGTTTCTCTATAGCTAGATAAAAGAAATTATGTGACATCTTTGTAGTTCTTTGCAGTTTTTTAGCATTGCTTTTTTCATTTCTCTCGCCTTTTGTTTTCTTCTGTGTGCTGTTTAGAGTGATTTATTTATTAGTTAAATTTCACCTAATGTCTTCAGCAGATGCTAATTAAAATGCCGAAATATGTTGTGCAATTAGTCATATTTTCTGTGTGTAATTCACATTCTGTTTCCCTTAGAGCATCCACAATGCTGAGGCTCCCCATAATTTATTTGTCCTCTTCATACTCGTCCACCTCATTTTCCACTAATTTTTCCATCTATCCTTCCCATTTTATAATCACATCTCCGCAACAATGAGGTTCCCCAACAATATTAATTTACCCTAAATATTTTGCGAACCCTCCCCAAAGAACAACAAAAGTGCCTTGATTTTTTTTTTTTTGAGGACCTTCCCTAATAGCAGAGGAACCCCAAATAATAGGGAGGTTAATGCAACAATGAGGTACCTCATATGCTGAGAGAGAAAACATATGGGGAGTTAAAATTTGCTTTTGTGGATGCTCTTAGATGCCGTAGGTATTAGTCATATTTGTGACTAGTTGTTTGCAATTGCTGTACTTGATCTGAATGTTTTTGCCTTCTATAATCCTAATATTTTCTAGTGTTTGCTGTCTACAGAATGACCAACGCAATTGAGCAAGTCCATCCTCGCAATGTTGATTATGACACCAAAAGAAAACATATACTAGTAAGCGACTTGCTTTAGCTTTGGTGATGAACATTTATTATACTTCCTCCGATTCTTTGGAAATGACCGATTTGCGTTTTGCACAAAGATTAAGGTTGTGAGTGGAGTCGTGGGTCTCCTTTGTAAAGTAGGGTGATTTTACTAACAAAACCATGCTCAAAATGGAAATGGGGCAATTCTAAGAGTAGGTCGGAAAATGGAAATCGGGACAGTTCCTAAGAATTAGAGGGAATACTCATTTTATTATTGTATTAAGTACTTCCTCCATTTTCTTTTTATCTTCCCACTTTCCCTTTTTGGTCGTTTTTTTATCTTCCCATTTTGTCTTTCTTTCCTTTTTTAGCACCTTTTTCATACCATTTTTACCACATTACCCCTAAATGTGTTGGTGGGTGAGGCTTTAGAGGGGTAAAGGAGTCTTATGATCAATTTCCTTAAACAATGTGCAAAAAGAATGGGAAGATAAAAAAAAAATAGAGGAAGTATTAACAATGCCTGAAACTTAACCTCTGAAAAATGGGTTAATTTTTTTTATCTCCGTGTCATTTGAACCCAAGTTTATTTTGCTCTCTAAGATGGCGATTGGTTTTATAAAGTCTGGTAGATGGCATTTTTGAATAGTTAAAAGTCTGAAGATCAAAACATTCTGTTCATGTTGTTTTACTTGCTTACGTAGGGTTCAGACTTCAGATTTATCTTATAGTGGGCTCCATTTTTTTAATGAATGCATTCCTGTTTCTCCCTTAATTTCACAAGCGTCTTCATAAAATTAAAGACTATTGCAAGACACGAAGAAAATTGAGGAAGACACTATTCCTTTGCTTGCAAAGATAGTGTTATTTTGTTAAGAATGTTGTTTAAGTGAAATATGAATAGTTGGGACCTAGCAATTTGTATTATACTTCTTCCTGTAACTAGTTTATATATTGGTATAGACTCTTTGGGTTCTTAGTTTACTTTGAAAGGTTGCTATGGTTCTCTATATTAAGGAGGAGCGTACTTCCCTACGTTAATGCAGAATGCGGAGTAATTTTAAAAATGTTGTGAATTTGTGATTTTTACTTCTTATCTTACATGCAGGTAACTGCCGAGGATGAATCAGGAATACGCATTTGGGATCTTAGAATGCTAAGGGCTCCCATTGTCGAGCTTTCTGGTCACGCGCACTGGTAATTTATACCAAGTAGGGATGCTGCTTTCTTCATTTTCTATTGTGTGGATATTTACGTGCATCATAAAAGCATTGATCATATTGTGGTTTAATTATCAAGTATTTAGTTCTTTGGGAAGAGGGTTCTCTTACTCTTTGTGCTCTCTGTTACGAATTTGGTTGGTCTCAACTTTCATTCAGTAAGCCTAAAGTATATGTTCTATTTTTGTTGATTGCCTTGTCAGCGCTGGCAATTCTTGCTTCAATTTCAACCTTGGAATTCCGATTTTTTTAATAACAGAAAACCGGTGGTGGTTTGACCATCCTAAAACAGAATGCTGATGAATAAGATTTGCTAAAAGCTTAAAAATGTCGGTACACCTGTCAAAGTAGGAGCCAGGAGGTTCATGTTCAGTAGCCAAAGTCATAGTTTCTTGCAGACATGTCATTTGAACAATAGATCTTAAATTATACTCTCACATGTGCTGGTAGTGCCTTGGTTTTTTTGTTGCTGAAAAGCTTCTTCCAATAAGTGGGCCTATGCACAGTCAGGGTGAGCCCAGTTCAAGAGGTAGGGTTGGGGTGTATTTTGTGTGTACCTCAATTTCTTGTGGCTGTTGAATTTATCTAAAAGTATAACTATTAATGTGGCTTCATGTGCTGTTGGTTGCAGGACATGGACTGTCAAGTGTAACCCAGAGTACGACAGTCTAATCTTGGTGCTTTCTCTTTCCATTCTGTATACAATGTACACTAGCTTTATGAGGCCCTGTTCTGGTTCCTGCTTTTTATTTATATATGTATAGTACTAGATTACATATGCATGGGCTTAACAGGCAAAGTCACGTGCATGCTAGCTTAACAAGGAAATTCACGCACATGCTATGATAGTTATCATACTTACATGTGTTCACTTGTATTTTTGTTAGTAAATTTGCATGCCCTAAGTGAATGTTTGAGATAAGAACAGTTGGGCAACGAATGAAGCCCTCCATGTTCCCCACTAGGAATTTTCAAAAAATGCGGCTGATAAGATGCCGTACACATCTTCTGTGTGAAGTATAAGGCAGTCAGTGACGCCTATGTAATACTTTTGAGGGACTTTCATCGAAAGCTATGCTAAAAAAAACTGATCATGTTATACTAATTGTTTGCTTTCACCCAACTGCCCAAGCAATTACTCCTATATATGTTTGTTTTTTTATCCTCATTTTTTTCAAGGTTATTGCTCGAATCATCTCTCTGTTGAAGCATGGCAATAGACATTGTTCTTGTAATGGAATGCTAAAAAAACTTCACTTACGCAGAGTGCTGGTACAGACTCAGCTGTTAACCTGTGGTTGGCTCCTGAAGAGACTGATGCCAATGTAAGGTCAGAAAGGTAATTTTCTGTTTTCTGGCTTTGAATTCAGTTTAGTACAATCATAAATCTTTATATCCTTTCAGTGTAGGAGAATTACAACGGAAGCGTCCAGAACCTTTACTGAACACCTACAGTGATTATGAAGACAGTGTTTATGGTATTTATCTTCGCTTCAGCAGTATTATCTCTTCTCATCTGTCTGTTATAAAAATTAACTGCCTTAAAACTCATATTACAGGCCTTGCTTGGAGTTATCGTGAGCCATGGGTTTTTGCATCATTGTCATATGATGGAAGGGTAAGCACACTTTTCTTAAAAAATAATTCTACCTGTATTCTCACCTATATTCTCCCTCTTCTTTCCTTGATTGCTGTAAATAGCTATTAACAGAGAAAGTTGTGCTTTCTCTGCACAAGAGCATTAAAAACTAAATAATTTAATGTAGTATAATGACAGTAGGTTATTCCATCAAATGGATAAAGGGCGAACTAATGTAGTATAATTGCCGGAGGTTATCCAACAAATTCTTTTGATCGTTTTTCTTTTTTGAATTTGCTCAGGATATTCCACATGTAACATTATTATGACTGGAAGAATGAATTTTATTTTTAGGATTCATTGCAAAGCATTACCTTTTACATAGGCTGCTTTTGTAAAGTACAGCTCTCGCTTTTCAAGTCCTCTCCATACTTTATTTCAAAATATGTTCAGGAGTTTTGTGACAAACGTATGGAAATTACTTGAAAGGAGGGAGTACCTTTTAATCAAATCTTGCAAAACATTCCCTTTCAATTTTATATCGACCACTCCCATATATCTATTTTTTTCGGCAAAAAAGTAAAATATCTGAGATTGACTACTGGAGGCACAAGTCTTTGTTTCCCTGTTTGCTGTATTCATTCGCCTCTTATTTTAACAATCTTTTATCCTCTTTGTCTCCTTTCATTTTTTCGCTCGGTTTGTAGACAATATGTCTAGTGAGAGCTCTTTTGGGGTGCCTATTTTAGTTGAGAAATGTCGCTAATGCCAGATTAAGGCTTAATGAACAATGCAATAATATACTTAGATAGTTAGATTATTAGGTTTAGAGATCAGAGATGATCTGAGATCCAGTAGATGCGTAAACCATCTATTAGAACAGTTTGTTGGGAGTGAAGATACTAATGGAGTCTATGAAGATGAGCATGGAATTGAGAGTGTGAGAGCGAAAGAAAATAACAGGGGAGATTAAGACTAAAGAGTGTTCCTCGTTTGTGTAGTGGAGGATTAAAGGAGAGAAATCAAAAGTCTCGGACCTCTGGTAGCAATGCCAGACATTTGAACTATTTTGCCCAAAAACCGAAGTATGGGTGTGTTAAGATGGAATTTTGATTAAAAGGTGATGGTTTGTTGATCAATCCATGGTCCATCTTTTGGCTATCTATAGGATTTAATAAATACTGTTTTAATCGAGTTTTTCTTTGTTTACTATGTAACAGGTGGTTGTAGAATCAATAAAACCCCATCTTTCGAAAAAGTGAAGCTCTGTGGATTAGGAAATATGACAAGTAAGTTCATAACCCTGAAGTTTTTATAGAGGGCGTTTTTATGCGATAATTCTTTTTCATATCTTAACATAAATTAATTAGTAATCTTGGCATAGAGGTTTCTTCAAGAAGGGTAATACAATTTCCCTGCTTTTTCCTTAAGTGTTTGTTTTGATGCAAAAATTCTACTTACTCACTTTTTATGCTTTTGCATAGACAAGTAACCAAATGGTCACAAGAATGGTTTCTTGGTGGTTATCATATTGCCTTGCATTGTCTTTAAAATGTACGTAGTATATAATTCGTACAGGTTTGGATAATTGTGCGCAAATTCTCTGCTTCAGGTCTCAAAGAAAGCCGTTGACGAGATATGCTTCACGATATTTTTTTTCCTGGCACCATGATGCTCGTTGTATACCAATGTGTTTTTGTGCATCAACAAATTCTGTCTTTTCATTGCCCTTGATTCATTTGATAATTTTGTTCTCTCGAGAGTTGAGTTTTCATGTAACTTTCATTTATTGTAATGTTTCAAGTGACGCCTCTTCGCTGAACATTGCAGGTTCTCAGTTCTCACTACTTGATTGTTTTTCTCTGTTTATAAACTTATGTTAGGGATTCTCCTTACGAATTTACTCAATTATGAGCTGGCGATATCGCTTGATACATTTTCAACTTGTGTTGGAATGCTAGTTTTCAACTTGTGTTGGAATGCTAGTTTTCTTTCATTTCATTGGGGTCAAGCAAGACGCATTGTTCAGTATATCTATGATTAAATGCTCGCGTGTTTTCCTCCCTCATCTTTCTTACATGCAAAATATTTCAATTTGACTTGTAGACGAAAAAATGGATCCTAAATTCAATTTCCTCCCATTTTACTCCATCTTATTATTTCTTCTTTTGTTCTTTCATAGAACACCACGAGTATTTTAATGTTGATGATTTTCGAACTCAGCTTATGCACAACTACTCAACTTAACCAGCTAAGCCATCTGAGTTTGTTTCAAAACTTCAAATTACCTAGGTTGTTTAAATCACTACACGGAGTGCAGCTGTCAACCCGGACCTTGATCCTAAAAGTCTAGATCTAAGATGAGGTCCCTCTGTTTGGTTATAACTCAAAAAAATCAAAATTGGGTTGTTGATCAAAGCCGTTTATCCAAACGATTTGCGAGTGTGGCTACCGAGTTAGGACGTGATGAGTTAACACTTAAACATGTACTCAGAACTTCGTATAGGTGACATTGATTATATACAAAGCAGAATAAAATAATTCTCACTTTAGACTCATTATAAGCTAATTCAAAATATGATGTTTATGTATGTTCGACTTAACTTCTAAACCGACATAAACATCACATTGGGAGGGAAGCAGTTATAGGCCTTGTGGCCAGATGAACATTAGATTTAGCCAGTATGCGAAGAGGCGACCGAGATTGATGAATAAATAAATAAACTACGAAGTATCAGCTAATCTAAAAGGTAACTGGCCATAAACCCGCCCAATTTACAATATCAATCCAATTACCCCACAAAAATGAGAAGATGACAACCAGATGGAACTCATACAAGCATCCACCGAAAACTCGCACCTTCATTTTGGCACCCTATTATCACAGCATACCCGTGTCAAAAATGAAGCACATGCAGACCCTGGCAAGCATTTACATAAGCCATGCTCGTGAAACCATCCTGAAACCACTTGACCAAGCCCGCGTGATAGGTAATCAGTTATGTCTCTGGACTCTCTGCTGTTTGATGTTAGGGATTTCCAAGTCTCATGAAACATAGCACAGATGAAGCAGAAACATTTGCTCAGATTCTTCACAACTTTCACCCTTTCACTTGCTAATTCTCCCAACATGCATCAGGATCTGCTGAGTTGAGTGCTGACAAACTCGTCCAAGGGATCACCTGCTACAGCATTGACCAAGTAAAGACCAAGTCTTATTACACCCCCAGAAACATGAAAAAGCAGAGTAAGACGAGGAGTTTGCTCGGGGTCAGGCTTATTAGGCAAAGGAATCGTTTTCTTCAACGGAACCCAGAAACAGTCATCTCTAGTTTAAAGCCCTGTACCAAACAAATATACATAGATTTGAGTATACCAAAAAATCATTGAGGTTAAAAAGACTAGTCACATATTAATACCATGAAGGTTGGGACCTTCACACTGAACATGATATAAGAATACGAGAAAAAGAAGAATAAAAATCCAATAAATCCAGGAGATACTTAAGTTGGACCAAACACATTTGGTGTTTCCAAGTTTCACGACCTGATGACTGGCTCAAGCGCAATAGCACCTGTAGCGGTATTAATATTCAATACACCAGGTTTTTCAACATCGAGAAAGGTATTAAAACACTTCCTAAATATTAACTTTCTAATGTGAACACCTGATGGATAGACACTTGGCATTGAAATTCAACCATCATTATAGTAAATTTTAGAAGGACAAAAAAAAGGCAACACTTCTGAGAAATAAAAATGTATAAATGAATAAATACATCACTTTATACTTACAAGTCACACAGCTCAGTAGACAAAACACTACAAGAACAAAGCCTTAATCCCTATATGATTTGGGGTACGGATATATGAATCGCAGCATGAAGGTGTGCAATTGTCAATGTGAGGTAGAACAATGAAAAGGCAAGATGATAAAATAAATCTATGCAAAGAGAAGAGAAACACGGAACATAAACAAAAGGAGTAAGCCTTTCGAAAGAGATTGAGATAAAAGTACAACATTTAGAAAGTTAAAGAAGAAATAATTCTAATTGAAAGAAGAACATTTGTAAAAGGCAAACCCCATTCATCCACATGGATTCATTCCAGCCAGCCATATTTAATTCACTCCATCGGTTTCAGTCACCCTTAGGCCTTATCCACGTTTTCTCAAGTATTCACCTACCCCTCAAAATCTCCCATCACTTCCGCATTTTTCTTCTCAAGCCTCTTAAAACATGCCTTGGTCTCCGTGGCAAATCCACCGTAGATGTGCGTCCCTCATCTTATTTTTAAACGATGCAACTATGCAAGTGTTATTTTCTCGCGGATCAACGCCCCCACACATCCTGAGTCGACAAAATGCAGCATGAAAATTTTCGAGTTCGGCTGTCTTACATATCGGGATGACGGGATGCTACTTCGGTGATTTAATCTAATGGTTAATGTTTACCCTCAAACTCAAGGCTGAATAACAATACATTTGTGGGTATTTATCAACAGGGAGAAACTAAAGTGTTAAAAATGATCGCTCAGAGCGCTACACGCCATATTGTTATTTTATTGAACGTCAAAGAACTTGATTAAGCTTTGACTGTGACAACTGCTGGTGGGATGAATATCACCCCTGGGCAAGGAAAGTGCATTATAGCTTATAATGGAACCACTCAAATTAGAGTAAATAAACCAGCGTCTGCTAGTGTACTGTGTCACCTTAACATTTGATGATTCCTCAAAAACTTTAAACTTAGCCCCCCATGGCCTTCTGCCCTTGAAATAAGTTTTCAACGTCTTGGAAGCATGCTTCTTGGTTCATTCTCAAATTCAATGATGGGATACCTTTGCTCAGCCACTAATAAATCTGAGTCCACCTCGTCCTCAAGAGTAACATTACACGAGAACCATTCTCATATGCATAAAGTTCTCTTGTTCTGTTAACTTGTCATGTTTTTTCATAGACTGAACCAAAAAACATGGTTTCCCGAGGTGGCGAGGTGTTACCATGAAATTGCGGTTTCACAAGGGGATAACAAGAAAGTGTAAGAAAAGAAAAGCATGTGCATTGTTAAGTGATGCAATAGAGGTAACACTGGCTGGGTCATATTGGGGAGGGGGTGGTTACCTTCTGAAAATGGCAGAAAGAGATCAAATCAGGCGCATTTCCATGGTCCACAAGCATTACGGCAGAGAAATGAAGATGAGCAAGAAACTGACGGGGATATAATTTGTGAAATTCGATCAGAAAGGCATCTATACCCCAGGACGGGGGAGAAACATGGCAAAATGTATCCAAATCATTCAGGAATTCCATATTGTTGATCATTCTTCTTTAATAACTGCCAGTGGCTGCTGCAGCCCATCAATCAATGCCGTATACATTACTTCATCTAAACTAAATCCCTCTTGTGACATACGGTCAGTTACTTTCACCGCTTCTTCCCATTTCCCCTCCTTGGATAAGCCATTTGTCAAAGCATTATACGTAACATTATCCGGATGAACTCCATCTTGAACCATTTTTTCCAAAATCTTAGCTGCTTTTCCTGTGTCTCCTATTTTAGAATAGCCATGAATCATGACGGTATAGGTAATTTTATTTGGAAAAATGTCATTAGAAGACATCTCCAACAATATACTCTCTGCCTTATCCATGTCACCAAGCTTACAGTAACCATTCATCAAAGCAGTATAACAGACAACTTCCGGTGTTAACCCTTCTTCTCTCATTTCTTCAAGCAGGGCCCTAGCTTGTTCAATATCACCAATGTTTGCTAATCCATCTATAAGACAGGAATAAGTGGCAATAGTTGGTGTAATGCCTTTGCTCTTCATTTGCTCAAAAACTTTAAAAGCTTCAGCCATATTATTTGTTCTACAATGTGCTGATATAAGTGAATTGCAAACAATAGCATTTAGCTCCAATTTCCGAGCAACAAGCTCATTGAAAAGATTAACTGCATCATTTATTCTTTCAGACTTGCCATATACATTGATCATAACTGCATATGTGTAAACATTTGAAACTATTCCACTATTTTTACACTCACCCCATAGTTTCACGGCTTCATCCATCTTACCCTCAATACACAACCCATGAAGTAAGATATTATATGTCATAGTGTCGGGTGGAATGCCATGTTTTTCCATCTCATTTCGTAAATTAAAAGCTTCCACCAGTTTACCATTTTTACAGCAACCCGATATGAGAGTGTTATATGTGGTCTTGTCTAAATCGTAGCGTCTACCAATCATTTCCCTAACAAGCCTAGCAGATTCGTGCATTAGACCTTCTTTAACAAGTCCATGGATTAAAGCATTTGAAGTCACTATATGCGGTGCAAAGCCACTTTTCAAAAGTGTAAACCACAGTTCAACTGCCTGTGTATGTTTACCCTCTTTACAGCACCTAACCATTATTGTAGTCAGCAGGCGATCATTAGGCCTTAATTTTCTTGACAACATGTCCCGAACAACAAGTAAGACGGAATCTAGTTTACCATTCAAACAAAGGTTGTGGATGACAGAATTAAAAGCCCCAATACTAACAGGTAAATTTCTTGAGAGCATGTCTTGCAATAGAAGTTGAGCCTCCTCTACCATATTCTCCTGGCAAAAGCCACGTAAAAGTGAATGAAAAGTTGATGAATTCGGACTAATACCTTTAGAAATCATATACTCTTTTATTTTCAAAGCCTCCTTAACTCTTCCAACTCTGCAATACCCATCAATCAAAGAATTATACACAATCTCATTTGCAACTAGACCCTTCTGCGACATTTCTTGCAATAAACCATTGGCTTCATCAAATTTCTCAGACTTCATCATCCCATTAATCAGAGCCCCATAAGTAACAACATTAGGCTGTATACCATTTCTAACCATCCTTTCTCTATACTTCAATGCGTCCTCCATACGTCCACACTTGCAAAGTCCATGAATAACATTATTGTAAGTCACGGCACTAGGTGAAATACCTAACTTCCCCATCTCCTCAAACAACCTCACACCATCCTCAACCCTCCGACCCTTGAAAAACGAATTTATGGCAGTGCTAAACGAATAAACATCAAGCACAACTCCCTCACGCATAATCTCAAAAGCCTCATAACTCCTCTGAAGCTCGCCTGCCTTAACAAGCGAGCTTAGAAGGAAATTACACGTCTTCAAGGAAGGAAAAGCTCCCCTCTTAGCCAACACCTTAAACACATCCAATGCCAACCCAAACCCGGCATTCTTAATATCAGTGCAGTAAACATGAACCAACATATCAAAACTACGAATCCCGACATCATTGGCAGAACCCACATTCAAATCAACCAAACCATTAGCAATCTCAACATGTCTACCACTAAAACCCTCATTACCCTCAAAAGAAGCGGGGACTTTCCCATCAATTAACCTAATTAACAACAACCGAGCCGGCGCAATCAAATCAGACCCAACAAGCAATCTAATCAAACCACAATAAGATTTAACACTAAAACTATAAGCACAAGATTGAATCCCATAATAAAAGAAACCCAAAACAGTTTTGGGATCAATTAACGAATGTGATGATCTAAGCTGACAAAAAATATGCTCAAATTGAAAAGGAGATAACTTTGCAAGAATTTGATTACATTGAGGGAAATCCAGAGATGGGTTTAATAAAACGGAAGAAACCCACTTAAGAGAATCATCGTTAAGCTTGATTGGTTGATTTTCAAGGTCCTTCAATGGCGGCGGCGGAGACGGAGAGTTGGGAGCCACGTAGGGAAGGCGGCGGCGGTGATGGTGGTTGGGAGAAGAACAGAAGAAGGTGGGTTTGAAGGCGGAGAGTCTTCTCAAATCCACAGAGACGCGAGACAACATTTTTGATTGTGAGAAGCAACAAGGCAACGTTTACACATTTAGGTACAAAACAAACACATTAGGGGCAATGGTACGGTATTGCATGGGATGGCACATTGTAGACCTTTTAAATGGGTTGGTTGGAAGATCTTGATCCAAGTTAATTAGTTTCGGGTCACGGGTCAAAGATTTTCGGATCATAACTGTAGAGTGTAGGAATGGGTCGGGTAAGCTTTAATGCATAAAATATTCGGTTATAAATCATCAATAGTATAGTTAGTTAACAATAAGATCCATTATAAGACTTAGAATGAAATGATGGTGAATGATTGTATAATGAATTAATGACGTACAAGCCAAATACTTGATGTAAAAAAAGGCCATGTGTTGAGTAGAATGTGTATTCCGAAAATAAATTGCGTTAATAATTGTTTCGGTAAAAAACAATCAAGTCAGCATCGCTCAAGTCGGTTCCAGATTAACGCGTTCCTCTCGGAAATACGCTTTTGGCTATTAGCTGCCTCCCTTTAATAGTCCTTGCACACGTGACAAACAAGGCCTCGGGGGGTATTGAGGGTTCCCCTTCAAATGCCTAAGTAAGTACAGGTACATGTGAGTAAGGTCGGGACCCTTATTTCTCTATTATGCGGGTAGACTAACTCTAAAGAGAGGTAATGACCATTACGTTTTGATTGGTGAATAGTGATGTATTTATAATGTTCCTTGTGTACCTCACTTGATGACTTGGTTGTGCCCCCCACCCCACCCGGGACTTCGTTTTATGACCCATATGTGTCGTTGGGTTCAAGCTACGTGAGCATGCTCCTCAATTTGCCTCAGACAGGAAGGCGCCTGGTAGAGTTGTCTGAGCGTCTACCTTCCTTCAGCTTCAGCCTATGGGACAACAATCCTCTTTGGAAGTCAATGTTGACCTTTGGGAACTTATGGCCTTTTAAACGTGGACATAGCACTCAATGCTTCTAATTGGCCCACCTACCTCTTGCATTGTCTATATAATGAGATGGAATGCCCTAGGTTATCCATGTTTTGGCTTACCGCATTTCACTTTGCTTTTTTGCCCGCTCTAAGCATCAATTCCGGGCGTATCTCATGTCAGCTTCAAAAAAAAAAGTGGGATGTTGGAAGATAGACGCCTTGCGACATTGGAGGAGTCGATCACGTCTTTGCAGGGCCGGCTGAAAGGGTGAACAACCCGTGCGACGGAACAGGGCCCCCGATTTTGAAGGGCCCAAAATCTGACATTCTGCTTGTAATAGTATGTATAATATATAGTGTGAAATAGAATTAGAGATTAAAGTTTGGCTTAGTGGTATAAGCATTGATTTCATCCTTAAAGATCATGTGTTCGATCCCTTATGTCTACTATTTTAAGTTATCTATCTATAATCTATAATCTATAATCTATAATATATATTAAAAGGCTACCCCATGACATGTAGACAAATCCACGTCACCCTTGAAAAAGCCACCTCAATTCCACGTAGGACAAAAAAATCCACCTCAATTCCACGTCTCCTCATCTCCTAATGTATCCTATGACCGCTTATTATAATTTTTATTTACTACCATTTCTTTTATCTTCACCTTCATTCATGAAATCTTTTTTCTTCTTGCGAAAACTAATTTAAAAAAAAAATCTTATATAAATATTATAATCATCCTAATTATCATTTTATTCAAAAAGTTGATAGGTAAAGTATATACTCTTTCATTTTATGGAGTTAATGAGAAAACTAAATGAATTATTTTACATTATATCTTTTTTATGTTTTTAATTAATATTTACAATCTTATTTAATTATTATTTTTGTGTTTGTATTGAAATTGCAAATGAATAACATACTTACATCATCAATAAAATTGCATGAAATTGGAAAAATAATCGGTTTGTATCTTCTTTTGGCTTAAATACTCTTTCATTTTTGTCGGGTTTTGATTTTTTTTATTATTATTATAATTATTATGGTGAGTGTGGAATACAAAAAAAGAAAAAAAAATATTGTAAACCATTGATCTCCCCTCATAATTTTGTTATTTATTTACCTTATTTATTTAACCATTATTTAATGAAATTATCTTTTAACTTTCCTTTCATCATAAAATTTTGAGATAATTAGTATAGAATTTTTTATATATATAACTATTACATTCACCCTAATTTTAAATATTATTCAAAAAATTAGCACCTAAAGTATACATAGATAAGTAAATTAATTGTTTCATTTTTTATTTTTATTATGTTTTGTATTAATTTGTTACTACTTTTTGTGTTTGTATTAATATTGCAGAAGAATGAATTTCCAACTTTATACAAAAAATTTGGTTGGTAAGGTACACCTAAAGAACTAAATTAATTATTTCGCCTTTTATTTTATTATGTTTTGAAT
>JAGPOY010000474.1:13951-30085 GCA_018983105.1 Silene uniflora | reverse complement strand
TAGGTTAGGTTTTTCTTTAAGGTGATTGGGTACGGTTTGGTAAATGGGTAGACGAAGATGGTTAACGGGTCATATTAGCCTTGACCCAAAATACAATATGCGACGCAACCCGACTCCACATATATGATATAACTCGCTTTTAATCCCGTTTACGATATTATGAAACAATTAAAATATAATAACTAATAATAATAATAATATTCGCGTAACGACTATCAAAATACGGGGTATTACAGTCTTGATCGGAACGCCTTACCGATGGCCACAGTCTTTTGGATTCGCCAAGATTACAAATAATAAAATACAAAGCTATTCCTATTATACATTTGTAACAAAATTTAAATCTATTAAATTACAAAACGGTGATACGAGATCACATAAATTACAACCGAATCAATATTCCCATTCATTTCGGGCAATATTGATTAAAACTAAGGCCATACTAAGATAAATTACGTAATTCAAAAATTATATAAAAATACAACAATCAACAATGCAATAAAAACATGATATTATGCTTCTAACATGCCAAATTATGTGCCAAATCCCCTCATTTAACTTTTATCGTAATAAAGTTCCGGTTTTATGGAAATGCGCGATTTTAACTCATTAAAAACGCAAAATAATACTAAAATAAAATTGTAGTCCAAGTTGATTATCCTAACTCACTTAGGTCTAGTCATCACTCAATTTTTGACAATAATTCAACTTGTCATAAAGTTCATTTTATAAAGTGACCTTATTTTATATTCTCATAGATATAAATTCAAATTTAAATTACACTAACTTAAAATTTGAATCATATTATCTTGAACATTCTGGAAAAATTCCATGACACTCATAATATTTAAAACTTAGGTTAAAGATTTTGAAAATTTTACTAGAAAACCATAGTTGCCATTTATCGGTTTTATCAAATAAAACACTTAAAGCACAAAAAAATTAATTCAATTAAATTTTAAACTTTAGATCTGATAAGTGGGATATTATAGCAACTTTAAACAATTTTCTCAAGTCATGCATCATGTTTTAGCAATTTATGCCAAAATAGTCATTTTTACTATGTCATTTTTACTCTAAAAATTCAGAAATCATGCTAGACAAATCCAATTCGTCTCAACTTTTACACATAGTGAGTAAAAGTTGTACATGCCAACAGACTAAAATTTCGTGGCCTGACTCAAAGTTTAACCATATTTAGTCCAATTAACCCTTTAAATCTCATAAAAATCATATATCATGCAAAATAGCTCTATTTTGCACGAAATTTTACATACAATAAGTAAAATATATATATGAGATCATACTAAAAAATCACGGTCAGAGATGAACTTTTAAGTATTTTTAGTCATAAAATTGCATTTTATCTCATAAATCGACATTTTTATACCAAAATACATTATTATTAACCTAGAAATTCCATAAATCATTTTAATGACCTAAAATCATTTTAGGACCAGAAGGTATTCATGCATAAATTTTTTCGTGTTTTATCTCATATTAACACAAATATATATTAATTAAGTGATCTAGTGCATGCAAAAATCAAAAGAGAATAAGGAGAAGAAATGATCCCCTTACATTGCGGAAGTGGCACGTATGGGCACAACTAAAGTCGTCTACTTTAGTTGATCTTGAGCTAATCAACAAAGGATGATCCTCCACCAAAAGACCCCAAAGTCGAGATCCTCCTTCAAAGTTGCACCCAAAACTATCCCAAACCACAATATAATTTATTAACTAGATAAATTATACTAGTGATCTTAAAATATAGATCTAACAATATGAGTGTTACTACTATAGTAATGTAAGTTTAGATCTTAGAACAAATTTGATGCATAAAACAATTTTATGAGATATTGTAGAGAGAAGAAGAGAGAAGCATTAGATTGAAAAAATGTGATTGTAGAAAATAAAACTTATATTTGGAGTGGTATGGGAGGTAGCACGGGTATGGGGGCTTTCAAAGAGGGGACAAGCTTGCAAATTTTGTCTTCTCAAGAGTGCATGCTTGAGGTGGTGATGTACACTAATGATGATGTTTAATCATCAATAACAATGCCCATAATTCCCCTCAACCACCCCTAATAACCGGTTTTTCCACTAAAGTGGGACTCCATTTTAAATTTTACAATTTGTCAATTTGTAGGTCATGTGTCATGTGTCAAGTAACATGTCATGTGTTATAATTATGCATATTTAACAAATTAAATATCATAATCAAACGTAAATAAATCATAATTGACAAATCGACTAGTAATTCTCATTTACTAGTAACAATAACATTTTTACAATTAGTCGATATAATTTACAACACATTGTAATTATAATCGAGTCAATAACTCTTATCTCAAATGTTTCGCAAACATTAGACGATATTAGTAATATAACGTCTTAATCACTAAATCGAGTCTTATTTAATCTCATTACAATAAGACGTAATTTTCTCTCATATAAAATAAATTTGTCCAATTTTAAGGAATTAATTAATCTATATCGTCATTAATTAACTTCATGGTTTGGGAATCGTCCTATAGGTGTGACCTAAAGGGATCAACTGATCACCACCGTCAAACGACAGTAATGTCAAACTCTAGTCAGCCAATCATTACCGATTAATGTTGATCAGTTGACTATATAATAGAATCATCCCTTGCGTATTCTTATTACGAGATTTAATTAATTATGTTATTATACAATAATTACGTGATCGCACTATTGTTCAGAACACATACTCCAACAATTATCACTTGTTGCGATGAGTGGTTGCGGTGACGAGGCTGTGTCACTGGCTGACGTGGGTACCTGTTGCGATGGGACCTGGCTGAAGGGAATGAGATTGAATGATTGACTTCCGCTGTGACATGATTTACGTTGCATTGATATATAACTAGTATTGGTTGTTGACCCTGTGACCTGCGGCGATCCATTGGGGGTGGTGAGCAACTGTTTAGCAGGTTTTGTATGATGATATCTTCCGGGATGGATGGGATGCCGCCGAGTCTAGCTGAAGGTCGATATAGCTTCTGCTGAGTTTAGTAGTCGTCTTAGACAGTTTGAGTTGTACCTTTCCAATTTCAGTTTTGGCTTCAGATGTTGCAATCACTTTAACTTACATTACTTAATAAATGTACCTTTTATTGTTCTTTTGATGTTCACTATCTCGGGCAATCGAGATGGTAGCATCCTTATATGCTAGGGCATTCCTTGGTAAGGGGCCTCGGTATATGGGGGTGTTACAAAGTGGTATCAGAGCGACGATTTTAGAACCTGAACCAATGAACACAATGAACTTAGTGTGTATGTGTGTAGTGTCGTTGTATGTTGTCGTATGGATGTTTCTATACTTTTGTGGTTATATGTATGATAAGATATGCATGATTGTTGGCGACTTGAAAGGCAGTACGCAAGTATGCATATGGATGATTTATGATGAGATATTATCGATGTTAAGTTGAAAAGAGGTATTAAAGTATGCGAATGGATTATATGATAACTTGTTTGATATGATTTCATATGAATTTTGGCATGTATGTTATTTCTTTATCGGAGATGATCGGATTAGGAACATGTGAGCAGGTTGGATGATATGATATATGTGGTGAAGGTCTATGAACATGATTCGCTGATTATTATTTGGCGTTTATATTTATGAGATGCAATGCGTATTATTTGGTTTAAGAAGTATGAACATGAATATGGTATGAGGGGATGGGCATGATTTCTAGCATGTGTATTATATGAGGTTTAATGTACATGTGTGTATGATAAAAACTCACTTATTATTTTGGTTTTAGATGTATTGAGTTTCTATTGTTCTCTTTGGTAATGTTTAAGTTGTTTAGTTAAGAAAATTTGATTTGTATGAGGTTAGATTACGGAGGGGATGTCTTTAAATGGTCATAAGTAGAGTTCTAGGAATGATATTGCTGAGATTCCAAGTCTAGGTGATAGCTTGTTCTCTTACGATTCTAACGATAGGTCACACCCCCAAAATGACCAAAAAACGAGTGAGATATGGCCGTTTTACGAAAACTGGACGTTGCTGACCGTTTACTCGGCCGAGTGTACTGTTACTCGACCGTGTAGTCCATACTCGGCCGAGTAGTCCCTGTTACTCGACCGAGTAGTCCATACTCGGCCGAGTATTACTGTTACTCGACCGAGATCGGGGGTTTTTATTTTACAGAAGCTTCTGGAGAGTAGCCACTCGACCGAGTAGTCCTTACTCGACCTAGTAGTCTTAGTATTCGACCGAATGACCTCTGTTATGGTCCTACGCCTACCTTTTGACCTATTTTGATGTTATATTGACTTTTATAGCGTTGTTTTGTTTTCTAAAGTGTTGTCTTACGGGTATCTTGGTTTTATTACATGAGTTAGATAGACGAACCTAATAATGCGAAAAGTGCCACCTTGTGATTTGCATGGTTGTGAGAGAGTTATTTGGTTATGGGTGATCGTAACGGATAGAGGGGAAGTGAATTGATGAATTTATTAAGACGAGGAGCATGTTTTGTGAGTTATGGTGAGTTAAGTGGATGTTGGCTTAAGAGGTGTGATAACCATATACGGTTGAGTGATGATAAGAGTGGTAATGTAAATCCGAGGAATGCGAGAAAGAAAAGTTTGAAATGGAGGTATATGTATATATATAGGTACGTATGGAGATAGGTAAGTATGGCGGTATTGGGTGGGGAACAAGTGATAGACAGTCGTCATAGGAAAAAGGAAAAGATTGGTGTTTAGTGAGCTTGGAACGGTTTATGCCGCAATGTGGATTTGTGTATAGAGGTTGTGTTTGAGAATTTGGATTACCAAGTAGCGGACCTAGCTAGCTGTGTAAATACTTTGTGAAGGTAACAGAACGAAATGAATTATGGCTTCTGGAGATATTAAGGAAATGTGTAGTTTATTAAAGAGTAGTTTTTTGAAGTATGGACTTATTGGTGGTGAGTATGAGCGGGTAGCAAGAGGAGAGAGATTATGGATAAGAAGTGAATGAGAAATTGTTGATATGGCTAATGGGATTTGATTTTTGGGAAGTAATGTGAAGGTAACAGAAAGATTAAAGGATTAGGGTGTAAGAGGGGGTAAGTCGAGTGAATGTTAACAAATATTATGGGACATGAAAGTAAGGAATCATGGAGATGTAGGATACTATCAAGAGGGTGTTAGTTAATGAATATATATGAATTGCGGAACGACTTGTTAATCATAAATTTTTGGAGAAATTAAGGGAGTAAGAAGTTGATAGAGTAATCGCATGGTATGAAACTTTGGTGGTGAGTTAGGTGACGATATAATCATGGACAAAATTGGTATGGAGATGAAGGCGATTTTGTTAATGGATTTGATAGAGTTCGTTATTTGGAATGGTAAGCGAAGATAGGAAAATGAACTGTTATAGTTAGAGGTACTTGTAAGGAGGTTGCGATATGAATGATTGCGGTGTCGTGGCGTTACAAGTAGTGATTAAGGTTGATGTTGTGAAATAGGAAGTTAGTCGTTCAAAGGTAGTTGATTTGTGGAGACCGCATTGGTATGGGTACGAGGAAGTATACGATATGGATATAGGGGGCTTTGGCTAGTAGTTGAGCATTGAGGATATGGTACATTGGTTGGTTGGTAGTGAGTTTGTGAATCGAAAGAATACGATATGAAAGGCATATGAGTTTAACCTTGTGTGTAGGATATATGTTATCAGGTGGTAACTTATGTGATCATGATTGGCTGGGTAGATTTTATTATGGGTCTATAATATGTGTGAGTGTTTGTGTGAGGTTCTGACCTCATAAGTAATGGTGGGTATGACATTCATAAAGCTGATATATGTTTAATTCGTGTAATATGATGTATCTTGATGGTCTAGTAAGACAATATCGAAAAATGATAATTGGTAGTTGGATGAGTGGTGAGATGATCGTTCTGTCAGGACTTTGTTTATTGGCAATGTGGTTGTTGTGTCTCAGGGTGCGATCCGGCACGGTACTCCGTGTTGCGATGCGAGTACTTTCGTGCTGCGGTGCGGCTATTGGGACGGTGTTGCGATGCCGTCATCGGTTGTGGTGTAATAGGTGGGGTACTTGTGAGATGAACTTTCGAAACATATGCCAGTATAGTATGAACATATAGATTGTTGTTCTGTTTGTTGTTGTTTTCTTTAATTTTGACTTGTGGGTGATAGTAGAGTATAATATGGAAGAGAGTCGTACATGTGGTTGACGTTGTCATAGTTACAGGGATACCTCAGTGAAGAAACATAGTTGTGGGAGGTGATTGAAAACTCTTTCGATCTTATGATAGACTACATTTTGTTGACATAGTTATGGGAAGTGAATAGCAGAACATGTGTGTAATGAGCTGGAAATTGCAGTTGGTTCATAATCTTTTATCGGAGCATGGAGTAAGTACTACGTGTTTGGTGAAATAGTATCATGTTAGTTATTGACGAGTTTGGCGACAATAAAACGAAAATTTAAAGACTTGGTAGGTGTGTAATAATTTATGGATCGTGAGTCATGTTGTGGGGATAAATGCGTGAATGAGGAGGAATGGGATTGTGTCGTAGTGTTAAAGAGTTGAGGTGGTGGTTATGTTGAGGAATTTGGAGTAAAGATTAGATGATGTGCAAAATGATTAGAGGAATAAACACTATTAGAGAAAGAGAGGTTTGAAATTAGGAGTGATTATCGATGTTGAGGTTATAGCTGGCTATCGGTGACATAAGATGGTGATCAGAGGAAGGAACAAATAAGGATCTATCACTAGTTGGGTTACGAGGACGTAACAGGTGTCTTAAGGGGGGTAGGATGCCGCAATGCGGTTATAGAAGCTTCGAGTTTTAATTATAGAACGAAGGATGGACCGGTGGTTTATGTTGTTAGAGGTATTGGTTGTACCCGTGGAGTTATATGTTTGAAATGAATGGATATAGAGTAATGTTATAGCTATGTGTGATTGCGATAGTGTTAACGGACTTGGTTAGTGACGATTATGAGTGTGAGCGAACTTCGAGGACGAAGTTCATTTTAAGGGTGGTAGAATGTAACATTTCAGGTTTGGTAATTAGAGGGTGGATGACGGAGATGTATGAGTTGTGTATTGTTAGAAAAAGGATGGTAGAAAGGCGGTGTGGTATACGTCGTTATAATTATAGTACTTTAGAGTTGGGGTTGAACCGGTTGGACTAGATGGGTTATGATTGTGGTGATATTGTAGGCTACATTGTTGAGGGTGTTATGTTATATAGGGACGGGTTTGAACTTCGGGGGCGAAGTTCATTTCTAAGTAGGGAAGATTGTGATACCCCGTTTTCTGCTAAGGGTCTACTCGGCCGAAGAGTGTCCACTCGGCCGAGTAGACGTTGTGACCTTTGTGGCAGTGGTTCTGCCGAGTGTGTACTCGACCGAGTACAGAAGCACTCGGCCGAGTAGCGAGTACTCGGCCGAGTAGTACTGTAGCTCGGCCGAGTACGTCTGACGGGTTAGGCAGATCCGGTTTGGAGTGATTAGGGTAATTAATTTATATAAAAGGATAAACGTCACTTTCATATCTCAGTTTACAGTTTTACAACATTTCACAAAACCCTAATCTCTCACTAATCATCTCCAAGCAAGGATCAAGCCTTTATGAGTTCAGATTCATCTAGTGTTGCGTCGATCGTCGTTGTAAGTCTTTAGTTCTTTCAGTTGATTTAGTTTGTGTTATAGTAAACCCTAGGTCGGATAGATTTGGGGAAAACTGGTATAGATGGTTATAGTTGTTGATTGTGTGCCTATATCTTGATCATCTAGGTAAAGATTTCATAGAGGAACCTTTATAGACCGTCTGTTGCTGTTGTTGATTTGCGGATTTGCTATCAGGTAGGATTTCCTACACAGTAATTCAATTGTGGCGATATGTACTGATTGATTGTTAAGGTTGATTATGTGATTACTGTTATCGGTTGAATAATATGGTGGTTACGGCTGAAAAACGGTTCCGGCTGAGTGAGTCCATTGGGGGATGGTCCACACCCTTCGATCGCTCCTTGTGACTCCCATCACAAGGAGGATGTGCACATTAATGAGCCTAGGGTTATCACTTGTTGCGATGAGTGGCTGCGGTGACGAGGCTGTGTCACTAGCTGACGTGGGTACCTGTTGCGATGGGACCTGGCTGAAGGGAATGAGATTGAATGATTGACTTCCGCTGTGACATGATTTATGTTGCATTGATATATGACTAGTATTGGTTGCTGACCCTGTTGTTGTTGTCTTTTGACCTGCGGGGATCCATTGGGGGTGGTGAGCAGCTGTTTAGCAGGTTTTGTATGATGCTATCTTCCGGGATGGATGGGATGCCGCCAAGTCTAGCTGACAATCGATATAGCTTCCGCTGAGTTTAGTAGTCGTCTTAGACAGTTTGAGTTGTACCTTTCCAGTTTCACTTTTGGCTTCAGATGTTGTAATCACTTTAACTTACATTACTTAATAAATGTACCTTTTATTGTTCTTTTGATGTTCACTACCTCGGGCAACCGAGATGGTAGCATCCTTATATGCTAGGGCAGTCCCTGGTAAGAGGCCTTGGTATATAGGGGTGTTACATTATTACATGGAGCATTATCCATATGCACTAGCAGCTTGTCAATGTGCAAGACCCGAGCTCTTTCCAAACCCGCTTCCAGCGCCTTTAATTCAGCTTTCATTGAGGTGCAATAACCACAAGAGAAATAGAAAGCGTCAATAAAATTACCTGTTTCATCCCTAAAAATTGCTCCGCCACCAGCCGGACCTGGGTTACCTTTAGAAGCACCGTCGATATTTAGAAGAGTCCAACCATGAGGTGGTGGATGCCACCTAATAAAAACTTCGCTTCTTCCTAGCCCAGGTTGTGGAATGGATAAACAATACCGATCAAACGCCCGTTTAGACGATGCAAATTGTCGCCCCAAAAATTTTTTGGGATCGATTGGATTGTCCTCGTCATGACCAAATACTACATTATTCCGCCACTTCCAAATCCACCAACAAGTAATAGCGAATTGCATCGACCAATCCTCCGACGCATTAGAAATGCTATTACTCGCATTATAGAGCAGCCAATCATTATAGGACGAGTTATAAAAATAAGTGTGGGAGACCAAATTACTTACTTGGCTCCAAATGTTACGGGATACTGGGCACAAGCGGAGGAGATGATCAGAACTTTCCTCTTCACTGTGACACCTTGGACAAATTGGATCATCACCCATTCCGCGACGAACGCGATTTACATTATGCATTAACCTACCATGAGTTGCCAACCAAAGAAAATACGAATACGCTGTTGGACTAGAAGACGCCATATAACCCTCCACATAGGTGTCTCAGGTTCATTAAATAAATCGGGGGTTTTAATTATAGCGAGGGCAAATTTAATAGAAAATTCTATAACCTGTATGGTATGGAACGTTCAAGGAACGAGAAGTAGAAGTAAAATTACCGCATTAAAAGAAGTTGTTAAAACCTATAAACCGTCCATTATTGCTTTAGTTGAAACTCATATGGGTGGAGATCATGCTGAAAATATTCGGACAGTTACGGTCATCTCCGAGTTGATGCCATTGGTTTTATGGCGGGATTTGGATATATTGGAGAAGCGAATTCATTAAAGTAGAGCCTATTTACGAACATTCTCAATTTATTACTTTGGAAGTCTCTCGGACAGGGGGTGTACCATGGTTGTTCTCTTTACGCTAGTCCCGACCCCATGAATCGCCGAGCTTTATGGCCCAAGCTGGAAAATTTTGCACGAAACAATAATAAACCTTGGTTGTTAGCAGGGGATTTTAATGAAACACGATCACTAGCTGAACGTCATGGAGGTAACTCGAGCATGGCTAAAAGATGCAAAAATTTCAACAATTGGATCGACAATTGTGAACTGCTAGAGTTGGAGTTCTCGGGTCCTCCTTCCCATACTTGGGCACGAGGCAACACACCTGAAACTCGACAAAGCGCGAGATTAGACCGAGCACTATGTAATACTGAATGGGGTTCTACTTATGAGGATGCTAGTGTGAGACATTTACCGGCTTTCCAATCGGATCACTGCCCCCTTTTAATAGCTCCTAATGGTTTCGCTTCTATTAATTCGGTTCAAGGCAGCTTGGATGACACATGAGCTTTTTTCGACTTTTATTGCTGAGAAATGGCCAACTAATGGGACTTTTCCTACCCGATTTGAAGCTTTATCGAAGTCATTACAAGATTGGAATGAAAACGTGTGTGGCAATATTTTTCGAGAAAAACGCACCTTGTTAGCTCGTATTGAAGGATGTCAAAAGAAGTTAGCTATTAATCGAGATAAATGTCTTATTGTTCTTGAGTCTGATCTTCGTAGGGAGCTTGATCTTGTTCTTGCTCGGGAGGAAATGTTTTGGTATCAAAAATCACGAGTTGAATTTATTACCGACGGAGATCGACATACTTCATATTTCCATATTAGCACTTTGGTCAGACGATGGAAGAACAAAATTACTGCGCTCCGCAATGAAGATGGCGAATGGACTAACGAACCGCATGAAGTAAAAGATTTGGTCGTTTCTTATTTCAAGAATTTGTATACTAAAGATACTCCTTACGATACTACAACTGACATTCCGTATGATTTGTTTCAAGCATTTAATAATAAGGAATGAGAATGGTTGACTAAACCATTTAATTTGGCTGAAACTGAGCATGCCATTCACAATATGGGTTCGTTAAAGGCTCCTGGTCCAGACGGATTTCAAGCTATTTTCCTATCGGAAACATTGGCCTATCATCGAATCGTCTTTATGCCCTATGGTTATTAATGATCTCGAAGGTAAAGGTTTTCCAGCGGGTCTTAATGATACACATATCGTCCTTATTCCCAAAGTCACAGGGCCAGCATTGGTGTCGCAATTTTCGTCCTATAAGTCTTTGTAATGTTGCCTACAAAATTGTTAGCAAAGTGTTGGCTAACCGAGTGAAGAAGGTTCTCCCCTTTCTCATATCAGAAACTCAAAGCGGGTTTGTTCCAGGTAGACAAATAACGGACAATATTGTTATCTTTCAAGAGGTAATTCATACTATGAGGCAGAAGAAAGGTAAAACTCCCTTTATGGCTATTAAAATCAATCTTGAAAAAGCTTATGACCGTCTTCGTTGGGTTTTATTCGAGCTACTATTACTGACATGAATTTTGCGGTACTTCTTCGAGACACAATAATGGAATGTGTTACATCTCCAAGAATGCAAGTATTATGGAATGGAGAGCCGACTTGTAACACTCCTGGATATTTGTTCCACATCGGTAGAATGTAGGTGTGTGTGGAGATTTGTCCCACATTGGTAGATTATTGGGCTTGTCATATATTTATAATAACTCCCACCCACCACTTACTAACAAGATCTTGTGCTTTTCATTTATAACAACCCGACCCACCACCGCCGTAACACACCTCACCTACGATGAGATGTTCACTTTTGGGCCCGTTTTGTCCTCACTTAAGCCCAAATGTACAAGGCCTTGTTACTAAGTGGTGGGTGGAATCCCTTATAAACATATCACAAGCCTCCTATTTTCCCGATGTTGGACAAATCTCCACTCAAACTCTTGGGGTGTTACAAACTCCCCCACTTAATTAACACAACGTCCTCGTTGTGCCCGGAGGCTGGCCGCAGCCAAGCCCAAAAGAACAATTTAAGTCATCTCGCGGAGTTAGACAAGGTGACCCATTGTCTTCGTATCTTTTCGTGATGTGTTTAGAGAAGTTGCAACAAGCCATCGACGTGGAGTTTAGAGCGGGTAATTGGCACCCAATTCCAATTTGTTGAAATGGCCCAGCTATAAACAATTTATTTCTTGCCGATGATATGGTATTATTTGGAGAAGCAACGGTTGAACAAGCCTTAACCATCAAAAAAGTTCTCGATAATTTCTGTCGCGCCTCAAGTGAAAAAGTTAGTATCTCGAAATCTCGAGTCTTCTTCTCTAGTCATACAACTTTAATTACCAAAAATTATGTGAGCAACACTCTTGGGTTCGAGGAAACATCTGACTTGGGTATTTATCTTGGAGTCCCTACCATAAATGGTCGTGTTACCCGTAGTACTTACTCTCACCTTGAAAAAAAATGAATAAACGTTTAGCCGGCTGGTCCACTAAGCGTTTGTCTCTCGCTGGACGAGCAACACTTTTGCAAGCTACTCTTTCAACCATGGCCAATTATACGATGCAATCAACTAAAATCCCAAGAACGGTCTGCGATTCTATTGATAAGAAATCGAGAAGATTTTTATGGGGTGGTGATGAGCTCAAAAAACCGGTACACTTAATTTCATTGGACATCATTCAACGACCAAAGTCCTCAGGCGGTCTTGGCATTGTCTCAGCTAGACAGTCAAATGCATCTTTTTTAACAAAGCTTGGGTACCGCGTCCTCTCGGAACACACTAAGCTTTGGGCTAGAGTTCTGCGCTTTAAGTATTGTAGCGGTCGGTGCGAAGTAGATATGTTCCAACCCAAGAGCAACATGTCTAATGTATGGGCCGGAATTACTTCTCAAGCTAGCACGATTTCGAAGGGGACGACTATGGCTCTCGGCAATGGTCGGCATACTCTGTTTTCGGACCACGGCTGGGTAGATGATGATTGCTTTTCGGATGAAGCTATTGCGACAATACCGATTAATATCCTTGGAGCAACAGTTAGCAAAATGTGGGACGAAGTTGCGGGCTGGAAATGAGATTTATTTGCAAACTGTCTTCCTCAAGTAGAACTTCAAAAAATAGCTGGGTTTTCGCTTGAACCGGATTCGGAACTTGAAGATACAATTTTTTGGAAAGGTAACACCACAAATCTTGATAGTACCTAAATGTGAGCAAAATAAACACATACGTGAAATAATAAATGTGATGAATACTTCATAACCCAACGAAACTTCCATAAAGAAAAAATAGTTAATAATTGTAACCTTTAATACATTTAGCTTGACGTCAATAGAATAATATGAAAGATGAAAGATTAGTGACATAAACAATTCAACTAACGAAAGGGATAAGAAATATTTGTCTACAATCGAGGATGTGTTTTATGCATTTTGAATAACCCTTTTTCATTATTATCAAATTTAATATAGGAATAAATATTGAGCAAAGTTGATGACTTTTGAGTTTCATTTTTTCATTATTATGAAATTTAATATAGACATAAATATCATAATAATGTTGTGTGCTTATTTATGTTCTAGATTCTACTCGAGGATAATCTTTTTATGAGACCGTTCTTTTGTATGAGCGCAATATTTTTTCAATTTTCAAGTCACAAATACTTCAACTATTCTTAAGTTGATCCCAAAGATTTGTAAAGATGATTTTGTAGCGTAATAATTTAGTTACTTTTAATGGTCTCATTCAAAACAAAAAATATTATCATAGAAATAGTTCAAATTTATGGGTGTTTATGTGGTATTTTTTTATTAAAGAAATGAATTTATAACTGACGTACACCTATCCAAATAGGCCTTTTACTTTTTTTTTTTTTGTGAATCACTAATTCATCATTCAAGTGTATTGTTTTTCGTAAGAATTATCCGCAAATATTGTTTGTCATTTGTCGCTAATCAAATATTATAATTAGAGATTATAACAATTAAATTGTTATTTACTTAACTCGATTAGAAATTTAATAATAAAATAACTATTGATAATATTTCATATTAAGAGTTGGAAAAGAGAAACTTTAACAGTTTTAACCCGAATAAGATTACGTTTAGTCAAAATATTTTGTCAACATTATTTTTAAAAATAATACTCCCTCCCACTCATTATAAGTGTCCCATTGTGAGAATGACACGGGAATTAAGGAAATGAGTTAAATAATGTAAAGTATTGTTAGTGGGGTGAGGTAATTGGAGAGAGAGAAGGTAGTGTGGGGTATTATTGTGAGTGGAGTGATTAAAATAAGTATTGTTAAAGGGTGAAGTGGGGTATTGTTGTGGGGTTGAAGTGATTAAAATAAGAATAAAACATTGCCAAAAATAGACAATGGGACACTTTTGTGAATAGACGGAAATGGACAATGGGACACTTATAATAAGTGGGAGGGAGTATCATATTACTGCATCCACTAAAAACATCAACATTAATTGATGACGTTGTTAATAAAATCAGATAAGATAAGTGGATATAATCATAATAGCCGTAAATTGAGTATTTATCCAAATAAATTGACATCTCATTAATTTCATTTCACCTCATTGCATTTTGATTTGAAACAAAAAATTGATTGGAAAAACAAATCGAAATAATTGGATATTGTCATGAAATGTGTATTTTAACGATTTTATTTTCTAATTCTCAAACCATATTTTTTTTCTATTAAAAAGATTATATTTTAGAGTTAATGAAAAAAAGTATAGTTTAATGTAACGATAATTGTTTAATGAAAGAAAAATCTATTTATTCCGGGTTTATTTAGTGCACTTTGGAGGGAAAATTCTTCATAGTTTTTATTCTCTTAGTATACAGAGAGAACTATATATGGACATTATGGGAGAAAAGGAAAGACAAAAATGTTGTTAGTAAGGTATGTAGATTTTAATTTTGAATAATTTTAAAATATTTTGGCTAATTTCGAATATTACATATGAATGCAGATTTTAAATTTCAAAAATAAAAATTAGGATTTAATATTTCAAAATAAAAACTAGGATTTAATATACTTTAAAACTATCTGGAATCGAACCGTATAGCTTGTGACTGGTTATATCATTTGCAGTAGTCTATCATTAGACGCAAATTTTTTTTGTTTAATTGAACCGCATAAATTTGAAAACAACACTCCGTATGTATGACCCGGTGCATTTATATTGTAATAATAAATCTATCAGTATAAATTATGTATAACAACAGTTACTTTGGGTCATTGGTTAGAGTAGTATGCACATCATGGGGAAACATTCGCATGTTCGAATCTCCCTCTAACTTAATTATTTTCTATTTTTTTGTCAAATAAGGAAAGTTCAGTATTTAGTCTATTAAAACTTGCTAAATAAGGAAAATTCTTAAATGAAAGATACAAAAAGTTAGGGACTTACTTTTTTCAAATGTTGTGCACTTGTGATGTTCCAAGGTGCTGAGCTCGTGACGCGTGAGGAGGAAATGTGAAAAGGGAGATTTACTGTGGGTAGAGACTAGAGAGAGATTTAATTAACATGTCCATTAACGAAATTCTAGGCATAATTTGACATTCCCACCTTTTGTTCATTTTTTAGCATAATAATTGAATTTTTGTAACCTGTGGCCCATGGGATTAAGCTTCCTACAATATTGCAATCTCAACAGCTTCCGCACAATATTTTAGTCGGCTGCTCCATTTTCGTGGGATTAAGCTTCCTACAATATTGCAATCTCAACAACTTCCGCGCAATATTTTAGTCGGCTGCTCTATTTTCGTGGGATTAAGCTTCCTACAACATTGCAATCTCAACAGCTTCCGCGCAATATTTTAGTCGGCTGCTCCATTTTCGTGGAAAATCAATCCTGAATACTTCAAAGAGTACGTAGCAATCAACGGCGTTGGTCCAGTTCATACATGCGCATGAAAAAACATATGCGAAAACTACAATATTTGTAGGTATATTTTTTGGCGTAAACCATCCGGTTTAATCAGGATTCAAGTCGGGTAGGACCACTAGGGTGGTAAAGCTCTCCCTCATAAGTTTTAACACTGCTGCGTTCCCAATATTTGTAGGTATATATTGGCATAACATATTGCCACAATATATATACAGTATATGTACAATATATTTATGTTATTTATAAGATTGTTCACTGATGGTCTTATTGTGGGAAATGATTAAATAAGGGAATAATAATATGAGAAGATATATTTTGTTAAGATATATTCGTCGGGCGACGGAGTAGAAAATTACTCAAAGAGGTACACAATTTTTTTTTTTTCACAACGCACAATATTTTGAAATTATTATTGACAACAAAATAGCGAAAGGGCACACACTTACGAAGTATTTAGTAGTGAGTATTTCTTTTAGTTGACTCTTTTTTTCTTAGATCGTTTTAAATATTCCATATGTATTTTGTCATTTCAATATTTAAATATAATAATCGTACCAAAAAA
>JAGPOY010000473.1:2676-24978 GCA_018983105.1 Silene uniflora | reverse complement strand
TTTATAGTTCATAAGTTCAAGGAAACAAAAACTAAAAACTGGTTTTAAAACAACAGATTGGTTTTACTGATTCTTCCTCCTCATCCTCCTTCTCGTCCTTTATATAGCAAGCATTCTTACGGAATTTTTGTTTAAAGTTTATGTATACCCTCATTTCGAATACCGTAAATATGTCAACGCGGTTCACATAATTCTCACCTGCTGCTCTTCCTCCTTCCCCTTTTCCTGCTATATCTCCCCATCTCCCTCCCCATGTTCCTCCTCATCCCCCTCTTCCCCATTCCCCTCTCTCATAAACATGGCAGAAAAAAAGGACAGAACGAAAAGAAAGGCTCCATACTATAATTATGTGTGTAAGAGATACAACTACCTTTCCAAGGCTCATGTTCGTGAAAAGGTTTCCTAGGGTGTGCACAATCACTTATGGCAGGATAGCGAGTAACTGCAAGTCTGAAACATAACAATCAACTGCATTACTCAAGCCATGTCTAATTATCCATAAAATTAAAGGTTATGTAGAACACAAATTCAGATATGTTACATGGTCGTTGCTAACTTTTAGGCTTATTGTAGAGATTGAACATCCACATAAAGAGCAGAAGGACTGACCCAGGGGCAAACCGAATCACACTGATAGTCATTGGGTAGGGAATGATCAGGGTTCATATCATTCAACAATACAAAATAAAAGGAACAGCAGAAAAGACTTGGGCAGCTACAATATGATTATTCCAAGCCATCAAATTCAACACCCCTGAATGGGGTACATTCCCTGGAGATCAGCTGCAAATGTTGAATGCAACAGTGTCCGACAGGACCGAGACATTTTTTTTTTCGTAAAAAGGTCAAGTTTTTGGACTAAAATAAACTGTCAAATGTCATGTTTTTTCACAAAATAAGAGAGTCAGGCGCACAAGCAAAGTGAGGTGTCGAGTTAAGATAGGCTATGCACAACCACCAACACCACCTTCTAAAGCAGAGAGCTATACCTGGTATAGTAAAACTCTTTTTTTTGTGTAATCAGGCAGTTGAGTTTGACACCTTCAGCTATCTCATCATTCTTCACTCCTTTTCCTTTGAAAATTACACTTCCTATCAGCTCTATTTGGGGCATTGTTGCCTGCAATATCCACATTTCATAGAGGTATGACAAACCAAACAAGAAAAAGAAAGGCAATAAAAATAATGTTTTGGTCTAGAACTCATATTTGGATCAATATTATACGCAAGCAAATAGAAAAAATTGAAAAATAAAACACAAACACATAAGCGATATGGTGTGTTTTTATAAAGTTTCAAAAGGAATATTCAGCAGGGTATTATTGACTTGACATTAAAGCAAAATATTTAACTACCATGCTAAAAAAATTGATGAATTTTGTTCTCCAACTCAAACCTTAAGAGCAAAGATTCACTGCAATTCCTTGAAAAATATTTGGTTCACTTTCATAAAGAACAACCCAAATAGTAGTCTTTTACATTTAAGCTCACCACCTAAAATTAGAGTACTCACCCTGCCAGGAGTGTTCCGGGGTATTTTTCTCATAACTCGACATGACCTATCATTTTTTTTTGGTAGAAAGTAAGAGTTTCATTAATAATATGAAGACCACATACAATTTTCTCAACCACGACAACAAATTGGCGAATTGGTAAGAACCAATTCTATTCTACTCGCTCAAGAAATCATTAAACCACAAGCCAGTCTAATGTTGTCTAATGTTCTCCTGACATTTCTTACTTACTCTAATAGTTACATCATTCTTAATCTTTTTCTATGTAACTTCAGAAGTCCACACCACTTGGGTAACTCGGCAATTGTTCCGAGCCCACCAAAGTAAATCAGGGCCATTAAAACTGTTGCCAACACATATGTTCTCCTATTTTTCCCTTGTCTCCTCCACCAATCCAACACACGATTCTTAGGAATGTCAGTATGACCTATCATGTTAATACCCTTAACTTTCAACTTTTCTCCAACTTATTGGATTTCTACCGAGTTCCCCGCCCCACCCCAAAGCAGCAAGATCCATAATTTGCAAAATAAAGATCCATACATATGCAGAGGTAAACCATCTGAATAACTGCTAGCACAAAATAAACAAATTTATGGAGGCATGAAAACAAAAAGAATTGTGCAAGTTCAGCTATCTCCTATATTCCAATTGCAGTTAAAACTACATTGCAGTAAAAATAGGTCGTCTCAATTGCAGCCATAAATATTGTTAATATAAAATGATACGGGCTCAGATAATAAAGTTCGTGTACAGCCTATTTTTAAAACAAATATTCAGTTGCCATCATATGCCAAAAGCCCCAAACAGTGTCTGAACAAAGTTCGTGTATAGCCTACTTCTAAAACGAATACTTCAGTTGCCATCAAATATTCAAATGCCCAAACAGTGTCTGAATAGTTGGTCAGTTTTTCCAATAAGTGTGTGTAATTCTAAACCTCTTCTGTTAATGAGGCAAACTCAATCTGAACATTAGGGGAGGGCAGGGAAGGAAAAAAGAAACAAATGAATTTTCCCTACTTATCTCTTCGATAAAGGATGGATTTTAATCTGCATTATGGGAGGACTCCTATCCCATATTCTTCCCAGTTCATTTTCCTAACCAAACAAAGGAAATTTCCCCCTCCCTTTTCTTTCCCTTCAGATCCATCCATCCAAACAAAGGGTTAAGAAACTGCCTACTCTGGAATCTACACACATCCTATAGTTATATATGGTGTATAGGTAATACGGCTGCACTTTCACAAGTTCACAACCCCGCTCTGGAAGGATCCCCGGTTTCTCACTCAGTTGATAGCTGCTGTTATTGACATTCTGAGTCACAATCCTTGTTATTCTTTTCTCTAGTCCACTTCCATAACCACCAGCAACAACTTATTCATAACTGATTTTCGGCACCTGTTATAATCTAGCTACGCTTGCGTAAACAGGACGAATTATCAAACGACAAACACATGCAATATTTCTCTGCAAAAAATTAACTACTCTGCAAAAAAATAAAAAATTAAAGTGGTGATTTAATTAAAGTGATTTCTTTGAGAACTCTGATTATTACTATAAATATGAATATGTATTACAGTACTCGCTATCTTCACTGCTTAAGGTTATATCCGATGTAGGAGCTGTTGATTGCAGTTCCCATCTCTTGGAAGATGAAAGCGTGTTAACCCGTGAATTTTGTGTTTGTTTAACTGGTAAAGTCAGAGATACGGGTTATGCTAAGTCAATCTGCATAGAAAATAGGGGATGCACAAAGTTAAAATATAGGGAAATAGCTCAATATCCATTTCAGGTCCTGTGTTACACGTAAGACTTGATGCCTTGTGCCGGTGATTTATAATAACTTTTTCACCACAATCTAATGATTAGTCTCTAAGTTTCCTTTTCCATGGCAAAGTCTCACCATTTCTAAGCTTGAAATATGATGGAATAAAGTATAACAGCCTTTATGGGTTTTTAACACGGAGGTAAGGTTGCTTGGAACCATCCCTCCTTAGTCCTTTGCTAGTGGCTGCGCTCAGGAGCCATTGAAGCCCTACCACAGTAGGGTAATATTGTCATACTATAGTTTAGAGCAGCAGATGTTGCTTGAGCCTTAAGGTAGATTCAGAAAAAGAGAAAGAAAAGTACTCTAAAGTAGAAAATGGGAGCAATAAGTTATGAAACTTACAAAGGAAAAACATAGAGGTGATCCATGATGAAGTGTCACAAGTGATGAAGGTAAAGCCTTCGCCAACATCCCTGCATTGATTGCCAAAATCAAAACCGCAATCAATTTAAGAACAAGGTTGAACTTTGGAAAATATGCATTTCACAATCATGTAGACGACAATTAAGAGAGGAAGAGCGAATCCTTATTGATCCCTACAGTTGACTTTCTAGGTTCTAGCTTAGTGAGAATGTGAGATTGTTGTTACTCCTCACTTTTGCATATCTCAATCCACAATATCAAAACCCTAGAGCAATTTGATGTCGTCTCCTGTAATCGCAATGTCCCTCTTTACATCCCCTTGTTTCCATATTACAATAAGAAATAGAAGAAAAGAAGTCCACCAATCTACAAACTTCGAAACATCTCCAATTTTATTACAGCAAGGTAATCGGAAACACCTTCAAAGGCACTATCTGCCTTATCCAGCAAACAAGCTAAAAATCTGCCTAGCGTCAGGGCCTAATCGAATTCTAATGAATGACTTAGTAGCTTACACTTTGAAGCAAAACATAACCCATTTTACAAACAGTCGATAATGATAGTAAAATATAGCACTCCGTTCCAATCATTTGTCTACCACTTTCTATTCTTTGCGAGGGGCAATTTAACTAAAAGTGAACAAATGACTGGGACGAACACAAAATGAAAGCATGTTTCAGATTACCACAATGATAAATCAATTCAATCACTTAAGCTGAGAACTAACTCCAATTCGCATGATTTAAGAACATTAAGGGTATGATTATTTCATTAATTTGCTGTAAAATTAGACAATAAAAGTTCAAAAAAAGATTCAGATGAATATTTTCTGTACAACATAGGGCTAAGAAAGCAATATATCCAAATACCAAATCAATTGAAGTAAAGAATATTAACCACACAATGACGTAAGCATTTCCAATCACAATATAAATAGAACACAAAATTGAAGTAATACCTGGACATCGTCTTCAGATATTCACCATACTCCAAGGGTACGTATCCATCATAGAACTCTGGTTGGGCTTTAAGCTGATAGCAGAAACAGTAAATAAAACATATCAAAAGTAGCTCACTTCAAATACTTTGTTAGGAAGACTTTATGACTAATGATAAAATATATTTACTTATTTATCTCAGAAAACATACTATTGAGGAAATATATTTATTTAATTGTTGTCAGAAAACCAACCTGACTGACAGCCTGTTGTCTCACAAACTGGTGGTGCTCCGGAGTACGATAGAATTGATCTGACAAAGCACGGATCTGAGGAAATACACTATGAGCAGAAAATAATGAGCAGCTGCACAACATGGATTTTTAATCAAATGACAATTTAATTGGAAGGTACGCATGGTAGACTGATGCCACATGCACACTGTAATAAAGCCACGTCTGGAAACAATGAGGAAAAGAGTTGAAAGCAACTACTTTACCCTACTATGCCTAAAGGGTTTCCCGTAAATGGTAGAATAAGAGGAGGTTGGATGTACTGATATACATGACCTTACTCTTGTGTACAGAGAGGATGTTTACCGACGGCCCAAAATAAAAATTGCATTGATTTTATTGAATGACTGCTACTTCATAGTCAAAAGAAACACACCCGGTTTAGTTAATCAGTTTACTTTATTCAATCATAAAAAGAATGACGACTTTAACGGATAAACTATACAGAAGAGTAAGATATACCAGCACAATGAAACCATTAAATTCGACTAACAAAACACCTATTTAGGCAGGAAGCAACAAGAACAAGTCTCTGGAACTAACCTGGCAATTGCCATCTCCTTGAACCTAGAGTTCAGTCAAGTCATACAACTGCAGTCTGATTTAAAATTGTCTAGATCAATATCATACCAGGAAACTAAAAGTAAATATTGACACACGTAAATTCTAAGCTAGCACACATGCCACAGCATTAATGCATTATATATCAGCATCCTGTTGCTAGAAGAAATGACACAGATATAGATTCTCGACCAAAGAGGAATGCTCATATAAATAGTGCAAATTTATTTACATATAAATACAAATGTCATCACATTGCACCCTTTATGAAATGGTTATAATCTAATAATAACTGATTGAGTGGGTTTTGTTGTGTTGAGACAGGTGATATTTTTGCCACCAGCACCAATTCAGCCTCATATAAATTATCTGTTTACCCTGGACACTATTATGTCCTCCATAGTCTTATTTTCAGTTCTCTTCATCCCATAAAACTTTTCTCTCAATTCTCTCTTTTACTTTCCCCTTTCGTGTAAATTACCTAGGAGTGAAGGCTGGGCTGTAAAAGTGAGCTAGCCAGAAGTTGGGGAGCAACTGGTCAAACACACAAACTATGCAACCATTTCATTACACCCCAAATACCACGGTTCTGAGCCCCACCTAAGATTAACAAAGTAACATATAATCTGCCCACAAACGTCATTCCAACAACCACTACAAAAATTTTAAATATAAGGTGAACATCTAATACCACTTTGAGAAATAGTAACCACCTTCAAGGATTACGACTTTGCTGAAATTGCATTAGTAGAATAATTCATCCAGTGGCCACTTATAGTGACCTCTGGCCTGTGGGATAGCAAAATCTACCAACTTGATGAAAGAGTATTATTAATAACCATTAAAAAGAAAAAGAACAAACCTACGTGCAATTTTATAGTAAGCAATCAACTCCACAAGCCTCTCTGTCTCGACTCTCACTCTACGCGGCATGGCTAACCGAAAATGGTATTCTATTAGAAGAAAACAGATCAACTTTGCATCATCCGAAAGCAGTGTCCTTAATGTGGGAATTCCCTACATTAAGAGAATTATCAGCTCAGTAACGCCAAACAAACTAACCATTAGACAATCAAAGACTCTTTAATCTAACACTAATCAAGTATAAACCGCCGCAACATTAGAACTGTACTCTCAACCTCGACATCAGTTTCCTAATTCTTGCGGACACCCCATTCAACAATCCTAGCACCGTCATTCTCTCATACTATTTCCTTCAGTGGTTATCCAGGGTCAAATTCCTAACCTTTCACCCCCAAATACATTACATATTAACCCATTTCGACTGAAATAAGAGTCAACAAGTCACCCCGACCAAAAACGCATCCAAAGTGAAAAAGAAAACTGAAATAAGAATCAAGACACACGTACTCATATCGAATGTTCAGCCATAATTAATACTCGTTCATAATGCTCGTACTAATACTAAGATATATTAAGTGAGCTCAAATAACATAGTGTTACCTACTTATTTCAAAAGTAATTATATCAGCTATAAATATCCTTGATAACCATATCTTTGGTTATCAGGAATCCAAATGTGAGTTGTAATCAAATTAATAACGGTGTAAAAATAAATAAATTTTGTGAGCATATATATACGTTACACGATTACATCATGCTCAAGTGCTCCCCCCCTTTTCCTTTATAAGGAAAGTCACATGGAACAACGATATTTTACAACTGACTATAAATGAGATGGAAGGAGTAATACCTTTCAGCGCTGCAGGTATATCTTTTTTCGGCTTTAAGAAGTTTCTCGAATCAGATGCTCCATTAGCTTGTATACACCATCAAGGTTTTTCTTTGTGTATTTAGGTCTTTGATACCCACTTAATACAATACCTGTTTCAGAAAACAAAAGGACACAAAGTTGTAAAGACAGCCTGAGCAGATTCAAAGCATCTAAAATTATGTAACAGCAAGCTAGCTCTCACCTCATGTTACCTTCATAATATCAGGCAGCTTTATAGCGCAATCACATGCCATGTTACCGGAAAAAAGTCGTGACTGCAAAAATAAATTTGTGTCTACTACATGAAAATGCTATTTCACTGATATTCATATCCTCGCTGACTTCCAGCTATAGATTGCGATAAAAAGACGAGGAATTTAACTCATGCAACACCAATGTTAGATTAAGCACACTTACAGTAGGGACTAAATTCGGCACATTTTTCCAGGTAAAATAGTGCAGTCCTTAGCTAACCTGCCATAAACAATCATCAAATCATTTGTACTTAAAGAGATGCCTAGACTTCAAATTTCAGATTGCAGCAACTCTATATTCTCAGTCAGCGACAACCCTTAGGTGTACCATAATAATACAAAATACTCTGTATAAAATCAAAACAACAAATTAAGGTAATAAAAAAATAGTACCAAACTATGCCTACAATCTAAACTCTTAAGCCACCCTTAAACCGCAACAAAAGCATCAAAAACAGAGAATTGCTCGCAATATCGCACAATCTGATCACTCATATAAACCCTAGCCTAAAACCAACGAAATTGTTAAACATGTTCCTCAATCAATCCCATGTCAAATTTGCTATTATTTCCCCTAATCGAACTCTCCCTATCCAAACTTTTAAAATCGCCCCAAATTATTGCATGCAATCAATTTTAAACCTAAAAAAGCCCCAATTTCCATTGCATGCAATTAATTTCAACCCAGGAAAATAAATTAACTTATTAAATTAAAGTCAAAAACAATAATCCATCTCAAAATAGTTAACAGGTAGGAAACAAATCAGAATTATGAACAGGGCAACTCACCTGCTACTTGTATCAGACAGGATGAATTCGTGAGCGCCATTTTTGTCAATTTGAGAGAGTAGCAGGTAAATGAAAGAAGGAAGAAGATGGCAGAATAGAGGCGACGGAGCTGAAGGTAAAGAAATATCAAATTGACAATTTGGAGGTATAATAGAGGCGACGGAGTTGAAGAGTTTGATGTGAGATGAAAAAGGGGGCAAATGAAAAGAAGGAAGAAGATGGCAGGAAAGAAAGAAAAGGGACAAATGTAGAAAAAGAACAAAAGTTATACATGCAAAGACAAAGGGGCAAAGTAGGAAAAAAACACAAAATGTACTGTTACAGCTACAGTAGAATCCTTTTAGGATTTTAAAAGAGTATGGAAAGTGTGTATTTTTATTATAATTGTCATTTATGTTGTCACATATTAATAAGTCCACACACAACATTTTGTAGCCGATTTATTAATACCGGTCTGACATCATTTATTATGACAATATCGTATAATATATACATCAACTATAAATATCGCATATTTATAATTTGCTAATTAAATATAACCGTTTATGTTTAATTACGAATTAACATTTTAATTCGTTTAAGCTTACATTATATACATCAATTAAATATAACAGTTTATATTCAATTACGAATTAACAGTTAATTCGTCTCAGTTAATATTATTTAATTGCATTAAATAATCGTCTCATCATTACATTGACTAACCTTTTAGTCAAATACATTGACTAACCTTTTAGTCTATAAAGCTTCAATGTAATTATATTTTCATATAGTCACATCTCTCAAACACATCCTTTAGGTGTGACTTTTAGGGACCAGTTGATCACCGCCATCATTATGACAATAACGTCAAACTTCTAGCAAGCCAACCGTTATCGATACACGTTAATCAACTGATAAGAATACTAAGTATACCCTGTGAACCTATAAGAGATTTATATACGTTATCACACTAACTGTGGAGGATACTAGCTCCAACAACGATCTCAAAAGGTGTTCCGTAGTTTCTTCTTCGGCTAAACAACGAGGGCAAAGCGGGTTGTCCCCCATATTTCGATGAACTCGGCTAACATTGGTCATAAGACGGTCATGAGCTGCGATCCAAAGGAACATCCTAACTCTTTGTTGAACTGGCAGCTGCCAAATAACCCGCCAAACTGGTTGTTCTGGGGTGGTGGATACCTCTGGTTCTTTCATGAGACCAATAGTTGATATTATAGAGAACTTACCCGAAGAAGTGCCTTGCCATTACACCATATCTCCCAGGGCAGGGTCCGGACTAAGAGAGTATGCAGCGATTTTTAATAAGACGGATTGAGGTAGGAAATTAGCAAAGGTGTCCCATTTCCACCCGTTTGTTTCACTCCACATCTTACTTACAGTTGCTCTTAGCAGCTCATTTGGAATGCTTGTGAGAGCTCCTATACTATGATCTATATATACATTTCATATATTAAACATATATGGTAGGAAATAATATTTACACAAAAGTATCAATTAGGAAGATTGCAGAGGAGTGATTGTAGGAGAGGCAACAGCTCTTTGGACTTGATGCAACGGCTCTTTTGATTCTTCTAACATCTCCCCGCAAGTTGGAGTGTGGAGGTTCGAGACACCCAACTTGAAAAGGAGTTCTTGGAACGTGGCGCGGCCGAGGGCTTTAGTAAAAATGTCCGCTAGTTGAGCTTTGGTGTGGACATAAGTTGGATTGATTAACCCCTTTTTAATTTCGCCGCGGATAAAGTGACAATCGACCTCAATGTGCTTAGTCCGTTCGTGAAAGACCGGGTTTCTTGCGATGTATAGTGTGGATTGATTGTCACATTGAAGGTGGATTGGTGCGTTGTGGGAAACACCGAGACTTTGAAGGAGCCCTTTTAACCATTTTAGTTCACAAACTGTAAAAGCAATGGCTCTATATTCGGCTTCGGCGGATGAAAGAGACACGATGGCTTGTTTCTTCGTCTTCCATGAGATGGGAGATGACCCTAAGAAGACGAGATAGGCTGATAAAGACCGACGGCTGGTGGGGCATTTGGCATAGTCGGCATCACAATATGCATTTAGACGGAGATCACTGTCAGCGCGAAAGAGAAGATCTTGCCCTGGTGAATTCTTAATATATCGTACCACATTCAGGGCAGCAGTCCAGTGCTCGCTTGTGGGTGTGTTCATAAATTGGGCGAGAATGTGAACAGAGTATGTTAACTCGGGACGGGTGATTGTGAGATAGACAAGGCGGCCAACAAGCCTTCAATATGGCTGAGGATCTGTCATGGACGTGGCATTGGAGAGGCCTAGGCGGTGGTTTTGCTCCATTGGGATAGGGGCAGGTTTGGTGCCGAGGAGCCCAGTTTCAGTCAAGATATCTAGTGCATATTTCCGTTGAGAGATGAAAATGCCGGATTGATTACGAGAAATCTCGAGACCCAAGAAGTATTTTAGAGTGCCAAGATCTTTCATGTGGAAGCAATGACTCAAGTAATTTTTGAATTGAGTAATAAAGCTTGGGTTGTTTCCACAAATAACCAAATCGTCAACGTAAACGAGAACATGTACCTCGGTGTCATGTCTTGAGATGGAGAAAAGAGAGTGATCATAGGGGCATTGTTTAAACCCATATTTGAGTAGAGCGGAAGCAAGTTTGGTGTACCAACATCTTGGGGCTTGTCGCAGACCGTAGAGCGACTTACGCAGTCGACAAACCCTCTCATTAGCCGATTGGAGGAACCCTTGCGGCGGTTTCATGTAAACTTCTTCGTCAAGATCACCATGTAAGAAGGCGTTATGAACGTCCATTTGATGTAGTACCCAATGTTTGGCGGCGGCGATGGCTAGTAAGGTCCTCACCGTGACCATCTTTATTGTGGGAGCAAAAGTTTCTGTAAAATCCACACCCTCAATTTGTCGATTACCCATGACAACCAATCGAGCTTTGTAGCGTTCTATTGATCCATCTGCGTTGTACTTAATTTTGTATACCCACTTGGAACCGATTGCCTTTTTGTTGGGAGGCAAATGTTCAAGTGTCCATGTTTGATTCTTTTCAAAGGCATCGATTTCCAATTTCATAGCTGCGCGCCATTCGGGAATCTCCACTGCATCTTTGAAAGAATTTGGCTCGTGGTGTTTAGTCACGGCCGATAGAAAAACTTTATGGTTAGGGGAAAACTTTGCATAATTTAGATAGTGAGAAATTGGAAAGACAGTACCTGAAGACGATGTGGAAGCGGTGAGAGTATTCAACGAGGGGCGTGGTTTTTGGCATTCAAAATCCCGTAAATTTGAATTAGGAATTTTAATGCGATGTCCCCTGCCAAGGGGTTGTGTCTCGATGGGAACGGGGTCAGTGGCAGGTTGGGCGAATGGCTGGGGAGATGGCTGGTCCGAGGTGTGTTGAGCAGCGGTCGATGGGATAGTGTTAGTGTCGGGTGTTGAAGAAGGTGAGATGGGCGATATGGTGAGGGTGTGTTCAACAGATTCTAGGTGGTCGAGGGAGTTTTGGAAAACAGAGGAAGAAGAATTGTCATCTTTAATATTTAAAAGTTTATACGGAAATTCGGTTTCAACAAAAATTACATCGCGTGACTCAAAATACGAACCCGTCTCAAAATCAAAAAGACGCCACCCTTTCTTTCCAAATGGGTAGCCAATAAAAATGCATTTGCGACTCCGAGACGCGAATTTATCGTATGAGCGATTTAAAGTCTTAGCGTAAGCTAAACACCCAAAAATTTTGATACTATCAAAAGGCGGCTTTTTATTGAAAAGAGCTTCATATGGCGTTTTGCCTTGTAGGAGAGGAGTCGGAGTGTGGTTTATTAAGTAAACGGCACTTAAGACACATTCGCCCCAAAAATATAACGGAAGGTTAGCTTGAAAAAGTAGTGCGCAAGCAACGTTCAAAATGTGACGAAGTTTACGTTCCACCCGCCCATGTTGTTGGGGGGTGTCAACGTTTGAAGTTTGAAAGAGTATGCCATTTCTTTAAAGAAAGGTATTAAAGGTCGAAATTCGGTACCGTTGTCGGTCCGTAAAATTTAAATTTTCTTGTTGAATTGACGATCAATCATTGCAAAAAAATTGAAAAGAGTTTGTTTAGTGTCACTTTTGTGACGTAAAAGATAAACCCACGTTGCGCGGGAAAAATCAACGACAATAGTAAGAAAAATACGTGAACCACAAGAAGCGTTTTCGGAGTAGGGTCCCCAAAGATCGCAATGTATAAGATCAAATAAAGATGTAGCATGACTAGAACTAGAAGAAAAATGTTCGCGAGTCTGTTTCGCTTGTAAACAAATATCACAAGTTTTGCTGTGAAAAGCATTATTAGAACGAGAATTTTGTAAAAATGGTAAAAAAAAAAAAGCGAAATATCGGTAGAAGGATGCCCCAACCTACGGTGCCATGTTTCCACAGAGTCAGCCGTGCTAGTCATACAAGTGTGAGCTTGTGCGTTCCGAACACCTTTTAGATAGTAGAGCCCCTCGTTTTGCTCACATGCTCCAATCACCGTCTTCGAGATACGGTCCTGGATAAGACATAAATTATGCGAAAATTGAATGGTGAGAGTAGTATCCTTTAGCAGACTTGAAACAGAAATTAAATTGCAATGTAAATTTGCAGCATATAAGACATTTCTTAAAATAAGACGAGACGAGAGACAAATATTGCCACTTTGAGTAGCTACAGTATGGTCTCCGTTTGGGAGTCCCACAGATAAGAGAGAAATAAATTTAAGATTCGAAAAATGAGCAAGGCATCCCGACATATGATTGGATGCACCTGTATCAACAATCCAAGAAGTAAAGGAAGAAAAATTACCATTGAGAAGGTCAGTAGTAGCGTTACTGTTTCGAGCATGCCATAATTGTTGGAGGATGTGTCCTCGACAATAATGCGTTCACATGTTTAAATCTCATGTTAAGAATACAATTGGAAAAGTTACTTTTTATTGTCAATTGATCCACACTTATCGGTAATGATTGGCTGACTATTGTTTGACATTACTGTCATATGATGGTGGTGATCAGTTGATCCCTTAAGGTCATATCTCCAGGGAAACGTTCTTAATTGATTATTTTATTAATCGTATTCTGATACGAGTTAATTAAATACCTTAAAATTAAAAAATTATTTTGTGACTAAGTTACGTATCTTATTGTAATTCGATTAAATAAGATTCGGTATAAGTAACTGAATTGTTTTATTACGTAGAATTATTTATTGTTTACGAAACAACTGAGACGAGAATGAACATTTTATTATAATTACAAGTTGTTGTAATTTATATTTCAATGACACATTTTAAGTATTAGTAATTGAGAATTACTAGTTAAACTTTATAAATGTTTCATTTTTGTATTTAATAATTTTAAGAAGTTAAAATTGCATAAAATACGTAACTTGTCTAGTAACATGTACAATGTGTGATATTATACATTTGTAAAAATGATAAAGTTAAAATTGACCTATTTTATGTGGGTGTGCCGTGACATTACATGGGGAACGGAGTTAGGGTGCTCTTATTTAGTGTAAAAACACAATAATTGTGTTTTTTGTGGCATGCACCACCTACACTACCCTAAGCTTCTTTAGAATAACAATTTGAGGGAATTTATGTGCCACTATTGGGCACAATTCCCCCACCATTCACGGTACCCATATGTCCCCTTATGAGGAGATGTTTTCTCATTTTTCCAACTATTCATTCATTCTCTAAAAATTACTACTCTTTCTCTAATTTCTCTACAAGAAGTTTTAGAGAGATGAATAATTAAAATCATTCACTAATATTCAAGAACATTACTAGTGGTAGTAATACAAATAATCTTAATAATAATTTTAAGAGTACTTATACTAATTCTAGTAACAAATTAGTGTAAGAAGGTTAAGATTCGATTTCCTTGATACAAATCCTTAAGGAGTAGATCCTATTATGGGTCTAAGGGTTATGGAAGATCATCCATTGTATTTTTGGCTCAAGAACAAGTGAAGGTAGGAGACCTTACTTGTGTCCATTCGATCCACAAATCAATGTAAGAAAACCGTTTTCGTATCTTATGTATCTTAGTTTTGCATGCATAAGATCTATGAGTTTTTATGACTAAAACTTTAAACCAACATATGTGATATGTTATAAATATGAGGTATATGAAACCTACAATTGGTATCAGGGCATCACGGTTGTTGCATGCAAGATCGGGTTTGTTTTTCCGAGTTAATTAGTTAACATATAAAACTTATAATTTGTGTTTTATGATGATAAATCACGAAATTAATTTGCATGATAAACATTCTAGTCCTAAAATGGTTTTAGGTCATAAAAATTGATTTATGGATTTTTATTGTTCATTTTTATGATTATTTGTATAAAAATGTCATTTTTATGAGTAAAATGTCATTTTTGAACGAAAAATAGTTAAAATTTGTTTGAGGACGTGATTTTTGGATATGATCTCATATACATATTTTACTAATTGTATGTAAAATTTCGTGTAAAATGGAGTTATTTTGCATGATTTATAATTTTTATGATATAAAGTGTTATAATACGAGATTATTGGGTTATTTTGAGTTATATTTTGTCCCTGACCATGACATTTTAATATGATGTCACATGCAATATTTATACACTGTATGTAAATTTTGAAATAAAATGGTTTTATTGTGAATGATTTATGATTTTAGAGGTAAAAATCATATTAATAGTGACTAACTTTTGCAAAAATAGCTAAAATTAATTTTATGGCATGAAATTTTACCCAAAAGTGTCATATGTGGTATGAACATCAGATCCAAAGTTGCATGTCGCAAATTATTTGATTTGGATGTTTATTAATTTTTATTTGATAAAAATTGATAATAGTAACCTTAATAAGTCTTTTGTATAAAAATTCAACTTTGAGCTTGAAATTTTGTTTCTTTCAGGTTGTAAGAACTAATTTAGAATATTCAAAATTTTATTTTTGTTTTATTGCGTGTTTTTATGTTTAATTTGGAATTAATGGCTATTACGAATATGTTAAAGACAAATTATATTCAAGTTCTGGAATATTGGGAATTTTTCAGAATATACAAAATTTTGTTTTTGATTTTTCCGAATTTTTATGACTTATCGGGTTTTTACCTTTAACTATTACGTTTACACGAGTAATTTACGAACAATAATGAATTATCAAGTTAAATCGTAGTCAAAGTTTAGTGAAGACTAAATTTTGAGTCCTAAGAATATTAGGATGATTAACTTGGACATAAATTTGATTTATGTAATTTAATGTGATTTTAATAGGTTATAATCACGATTATCCGTAAAACCGGAAGTAATATACGATATTTGCTCTTTAAAGGCGATTTGGCAAATAACATGGCATGTTCATAACTATTTTAATGCTGTATTTTTATTATGATTGTCATATTTTTGAATTTATATAATTGAGAATTATGAAATTTGTACTTAGTATGGCCTTAGTTTTAATCGGTATTTCCCGAAATGTATGGGAATATCGATTCGGTTGTAATTTATGTGATCTCGCGTCACTTTTATTTTATGTTTTAGTTTTTTTTATATTGTATAAAGTATAAAAGCTAAGTAATTTTATTTATCCCGAAGTTCCTTTAAGACGGTGCCATTCGGAAAGGCGTTCCGACAAGACTGTGTTGCCTTGGGATGCGTGCCATGTGAAGTTCAAGGGACCAATGGAGTTGGTTTCCGAATTTATAATAGTTTATTAGATTTACTATTTTAGGAAGGCCATACTAGGATTTTATTGTTTTTGCTTTGCATTTGTTTTATATGTTTACATGCATAGCCAAATCGCCATATCTACACATGCATTTTATTTTATCGAGTTATCGACCTTGTCAATTATAATTATCGTAGTTCATCGCTTTAGTTCACTTAAAACATGATAGATAATAAATTGATAAGACCTCTCGCTGAATAATAATTGAGAATTAGCCTTACCAAATAGTAGAACCATGAATCCCAATTTTATAAGGAAGTAGGCTAGGCTCACCGGGGTGCTAAACTTGTTACGTTGGGTAAGTGGATAATAAGTGTTATTACATCGAAATTTGGATTGAGCTCAACGGAAGTATTCGTGACCGTAGTCGCATGTGTTTCAGGCTAAAGATAAATATTGGAGTAATTTTATCGACCGAGAGTTCTAGAAGTGGAATCGATTAAAGAGTTAATCAACCGAGTTATATTAATGAGGGATGAAGCGGCTCACCGTGCCCGAGTTAATATGAATTTGGATCTCGAAATCATTTATAATAGTTGGGTAGAGGTCACTATATAAATGCTTTAAAACTTGTTCAAAGTGTTTACAAGTATCATTATAACGATAAATGTATTTTTTCCATCCTTTCGTTGTTGTATTGTTCAATGTTCTTACTCCAATTTGTATACGATATCATTTCGATTTTAATTCAAATCTCCTTTATATCATCGCTTCTAAAGACAAAAAAAAAATTTGCTTTTTCATTCTAATCCTCGTATCAACCGTTGTAAGGATTTCCTGTGAAGAGTATAGATAGAAGTTATTCATGGTCAAAAGGACTTTTGATTCTTGGCTAACATATCTACTTACAAGGGATAATGTATTATGTACTTAAATTGCTTAAATACTTTGAAACGTTAAATTGTGTTGGTAATTAGATTTGTTTGAAATCGTAATTGACCACAATATCGCAACCACTTCAATAAAAGTTTTAAGAATAAACGAATGAATTGAAGAGTAGTCTTCATGAGTTTCTTTTTGCTTCTTTAAGCAAAGGTTCATGGAATGAGTGAGAGCATTCTCTTAATTGTTAAGAATAAGACGAGGTTCAAGAAGAAAAATTGAATGACATTGATACAACACAAAGGATAAGGTAAAGTTATTGAGAATAACAACGCTAAACCTAAGGAAGATATCAATCCCGACCGATAAAGTTTCCATTTTAAAGGTGTTGGACACTAAAAGGGAAACTACCCCAAATTTATTGAAGAATAGGCTAGTTAGTTGTGGGACATCTAATGGGACTTTCTTCTCTAAATGTTTATTTGATTGACATAAATTTTGCTAGTACCGCTTCGTAAATATTGATACCGGCGGTAGTACTCATCTTTGTATTCGATACAAAGGATGATAATAATATGACGACTAGCATTAAACAATGTCGAGAGATGAAACTAGAGTCATTGTGTACTCAATCTAGTTTTTGGGTTTAGAGTTGTATCTCAATTATGATTATTAAGTACACAAATTAGAATATATGTTTTTGTTAAGACACAAAAGGGGATTATATTCTAAACCAAACTAGAATGATATATCATATAGATGATGAAAGCTCAAAATTGGTAACCCAAATCAAATCTTATTTTGGAATGATTGACGCATTAAATCACAAGAGTTAGCTAATACTCTTGGAACCATTAGATTGTTAATCTTATGGTATATGCGTATCTAGTATTCAAAGCAAGATGTCTCGTGCTCTTTTGTTGAAAAGGAGGTCGAACAAGTATAACATTAATCCAGAAAAGGTTAATCATTGCTTCTTCTCTTTTACCAACGATTTAAGTTGATACCATATTAAAGTGTCATTTATTGAGGAATAAAGAGAAATCTTTGAAGAAGTTCAAAGAGATCAAAGACTCACGATGCAATCGTGATGGGAATATCTAAGTGATGACTTTGATATCAGCCAAAGGAAGTCAGATATAATATCACAAGTTAATCTCTCCTAGCATACATTATGAGGTAAGGTGTGGTTAGATGAAGAAATCGAACCCTATTTGATATGGTTTGGGCTTTAATCAAGTTACTCTAAGTTACTTGATTTTATTTTGGGGATTTTAACATTTTGTCTTTTAATTCTTTTTCCACTAAACCAAAACGATTCATATGAGATATGGAAAGGTAGTGTACCATGTTTGTAAGTTTTCGAATCAAACGAGTGCTCACATTTCTTACAAATAATCACGCGTGAAAAGGGTTTGTGGCTCGTGATGCTGTCTTTCTAGAATACAAGTCTATTTATAGAAGACAGGGTGGGAGAAAATGTTCAAGAGCCACAAAAGAAATGTGTGTGTCGCAAGAAACTGATCTTTCTTGGCTACATTTAAATGTTGTTTCTTCGAAACCTAGGTGGTAAGGTTGAACTCATATCTTTTTAAAGATGAGGAATTCGTATTACTTTTAGAAAGTAAAGAACCTATAACTTACAAAGAGACTGTTTTAAGTCACAACTCGTAATAATGGCTTGAAGCCATGAAGTCCGAATTGAATTCCAAGGTGATATTGTCGAATTTACTTGAAGAAGTTTATTTCTTCAATATGATTGACTTGAGGGAAAACAAAAATATTACAAAGATTTTCAAGCTAGATTGGTGGCAAAGGGTTTGCACTAATGCTTAGGCCTATTTGGATCCTCTTCGCGATTGCATTTCATGGTAATGAAATTTGGCAATTAGATCTAAAACCCACTTCTTGAATTAGATTCTAAAAGAAGGAGTGTATTCGATACATGTCATGAGTTTTATAGATCTTTACAATCCTAAGAAAATGTGCAACTTAAGGGATAGTCTTAAGTAGGCCATCAATGAGTTGGAGTTAATTTTTTATCATGTAATAAAACCTTTCTCGATGGGTCGAGGAGTTGTGTTTATACATGAAGTTTAGTGGGAGTTACGGTGTTTTTGATTAGTCTTATATGTGGGTGACATATTGATCATTGGGAATGATTTAAAACTTTGGAGAAATTTAATACATCCTAAGTATCGAGATTTATGGAGATAAATCTACATGATATTAGCATAAAAATCAGAAGTCTTATATATGTTGATAAAATTTGATAAGATTCATGACTAGTTCAATCGAGTTGAACATATTTGATTGATTCCATTTGCTTCCGCTCCCGGATCAATTAGATGGGCAATGATGTATAACTCTTCATATACTTTGAGTATGATGAATTGGATGTATTATTCTTCATATACTTTGAGTATGATGAGTTGTTTCAAATCGAATTTAAGTAATAGTTACCAAGTAGCCATATAGATTATCCTTAGAGTACTTGAGGAAGCATTAAGGATATAAAACTTAGTGTTTCTTATGCAATTCACTAATTTGTGTAAGGGTGTTACACAAGTGAAAATAGAGATTGCGTGAGGTTTTCGACGAAACCGTATTCGAAACACATAAGGATGATTAATGAATCATCGTGGCTGTGTTATTTGAGGAGTAGATATGCTAGAATTGTTCTAGGCAATAAAGAACAATGAGACACGTATACAACGTAAATCGAGTACACTTGCAACTATAAGAGGAGCAAGAGGGATGAGTCCCGAACACTGTGAAAATAGTGGGAGCTATTCTAAGGCAAGAGAGCTTATGTCTAGATTGGATCTTGACAAGTACTCGGAAAGTTTTTGTAATGTAAGAGTATACATTACAAAGGGAAACGAGTATGTAGTGAGGTTGAGTAATAAGTTGCAAAGTGTTGTGAAAACTTACTAACCAATGCCTTCTTATAGGTTTGACATGATGAGTCATGTCATTTCAATTGAATTGAGATAAACAATTACATACAAGATCAAATTTGGATTATAGAATATGAAGTAGTAATCAAGTATTGACTATTCATAAGTGATAATCACATTTATCGTTTGAGTTTTTACTCTAAAAACTCTTTTATACTTTGTTAAATCCAAATAGGTTGTAAGGACAACGTTGAACCCTATTAAAGTGAACTGGATTAACATAGTATTCGCCCCTAGTTGCTTATATGAGGTGACGTCTCGAAGTAACTAGAGTGTGATGCGATTGATGGCAAGTTCAAGTGCCATAGAGTCATAAGAGATGACTAGTCAATCACATAGGCGAACTGTATGGGACACTCTGTCGGGCTTATGAGCGCTTATAGAGTTCTGACAATTTTATATATAGCTTGGTCGTGGCGAGAGCTACTATAGTATTCTTATGAGTTGATTCTTTGACTATTAACTATTCGCCTAAGGTGGCATACGGGCATATTTCGGGTTACAATGAATTATGGCTATTCGAAGGGAAAAGTGCAATGGGAATTGTCCACCCCTTTGTCAGGATCATCTAATATCTCAAGGCCACTCGAGGAGTAATGAGCTGGAAATGCGTGGCCACGCTCGGAAGGTATCTACGGTAGATAATTCCGGTCAGACAGTTATTCTCCAGATCGAGAAAAACCACTCATGATACGATCAAATGCAAGTACGACCTGCAAGACACCTTGCATTGAGTGGGAGATAGTAATAGGACAAGAGAATTGGTGACGTACACTTGTCGCGGACAAGTGGGAGATTGTTGGAGGATGTGTCCTCGACAATAATGCGATCACATGTTTAAATCTCATGTTAAGAATACAATTGGGAAAGTTACTTTTTATTGTCAATTGATCCACACTTATCGGTAATGATTGACTGACTAGAGTTTTCCATTACTGTCATATGATGGTGGTGATCAGTTGATCCCTTAAGGTCAATTCTCCAGGGAAACGTTCTTAATTGATTATTTTAATTAATCGTATTCTGATACGAGTTAATTAAATACCTTAAAATTAACAAATGATTTTGTGAGTAAGTTACGTATCTTATTGTAATTCGATTAAATAAGATTCGGTCTAAGTAATTGAATTGTTTTATTACTTAGAATTAATTATTGTTTACGAAACAACTGAGACGAGAATGAACAGTTTATTATAATTACAAGTTGTTGTAATTTATATTTCAATGACACATTTTAAGTATTAGTAATTGAGAATTACTAGTTAAACTTTATAAATGTTTCATTTTTGCATTTAATAATTTTAAGAAGTTAAAATTGCATAAAATACTTAACTTGTCTAGTAACATGTACAATGTGTGACATTATACATTTGTACAAATGACAAAGTTAAAATTGACCTATTTTATGTGGGTGTGCCGTGACATTACATGGGGAAGGGAGTTAGGGTGCTCTTATTTAGTGTAAAAACACAATAATTGTGTTTTTTGTGGCATGCACCACCTACACTACCCTAAGCTTCTTAAGAATAACAATTTGAGGGAATTTGTGCCACTATTGGGCACAATTCCCCCACCATTCACGGCACCCCTATGTCCCCTTATGAGGAGATATTTTCTCATTTTTCCAACTATTCATTCATTCTCTAAAAATTACTACTCTATCTCTAATCTCTCTACAAGAAGTTTTAGAGAGATGAATAATTAAAATCATTCACTAATATTCAAGAACATTACTAGTGGTAGTAATACAAATAATATTAGTAATAATTTTAAGGGCACTTATGCTAATTCTAGTAACAAATTAGTGTAAGAAGGTTAAGATTCGATTTCCTTGATACAATCCTTAAGGAGTAGATCATATTATGGGTCTAACGGTTATGGAAGATCATCCATTGTATTTTTTGCTCAAGAACAAGTGAAGGTAGGAGACCTTACTTGTGCCCATTCGATCCACAAATCAATGTAAGAAAACCGTTTTCTTATCTTATGTATCTTAGTTTTGCATGCATAAGATCTATGAGTTTTTATGACTAAAACTTTAAACCAACATATGTGATATGTTATAAATATGAGGTATATGAAACCTACAATAATGTGCCCAATTCTTCCAAATCACGTGGTGTGAGCGAGTTAAGATCAAGCTTGTCAAACCGGGTAAGAGACGGTCCAGAAGTCGAGGGAATTGATCCAGCAGCACCCGGAGCAACAGAGGGAGATTGGGTAGTCGGAGTTGGGATGTGGACAGACGCCATGTGTATTTTCGGGGTCGGAACAGAGGACTGTGGTTTAGATGACTCAGTAGATCCCTTACCACGAGGATCCGGGACAAAAACAGCCTTACTTAAGTCGGTGGCATTGGGGTCAACATAAATGCGAGGACGGGGACGATCACCCCACCATTCGGGGTAATTTCCCGTCACTTGATAGCAAAATTTCAAAATATGACCAGATTTTTGACACGCAATACAAAAATATTTAGATGGTTCAGACGGATTGCGAC
>JAGPOY010000472.1:0-23540 GCA_018983105.1 Silene uniflora | reverse complement strand
CCCTAGCATATTCTCTTCCTTTCTCTGCTTTATTCTCTTCCCTCCTTGCTTTCCTTTATCTCTTTTGCTATCTCCTTTTGTAGTTTAGAAATCAACCCCTTTACAACCTCCGAACTTGTGACCCAATTAGCGAACATAGAACAGATATCTTGCCTCCCTGTGGAGATCGACCCTACTTCCGCTGACTACCCAGTTAGTAGACCTAGGTTTATTTTTGGTGTGCTATCGACACGCATCACCGAATATGCTACTTTGTGTTTTCTATGCTATTTTGCAAGAATGTGTGGAGAAGTAGCGGAAACCGACTCAAAAGCGTCCCAAGTATGCATTTTAAGAGATGGAGGAAGACGGAGCGGAAATCCATGCAAGGAAGCCAAGCCAAGAGCCATTTATCATCGACTATGAAGCTGAAGGCCAAGAAGGAGTCGATCGAGTCCCTGCTGTATTCGATCGAACTATGAAGACGAGTTGAAGCCTCGATCGAACTGTCCTGTGTTCGATCGAGTGGAACCTAAGAGGAGAAGCCTCGATCGAGCTGTCATGTGCTCGATCGAGAGAAGTTGAAGACTAAGAGTCTCGATTGAACTGTCCTGTGTTCGATTGAGAGGAGACTTAAGGAGAAGATCTCGATCGAGATGTCTCATTCCTCGATCGAGAGGATTACTATGAAGAAGTGTTCGATCGAGAACCTTAAGTGTTCGATCGAGCGACTATTCTAACGGGCTCAGCCTGTTTTACGTATTAGGTTTTAGAAAGATTAACTTTCTTATAAATAAGGTGTTAATACGCCATAATCGATATACCTTTTTTACGTTCGGCTTCTGATACGACTCTGGACGCTTGACTATTATCTCCCTTGTTATCTCCCTCTTTCCCTTCTTATTAATTCTTGTTCCTCTATTGCTTTTAATTGATTTGTGAGACACTCGATTTTTGCGGAAAATTAAACACATAATTCTAGAATAAAACTGCGTGGATATGTTTGTAATAGGTTCGTTTGGATAAAAACCTGTAATTTTTGAAACCTGAACCTGTTATAAAGATATCCGTTGGAAGGTGTCAAGAATACTAGGTCTTGAACAAAAGTTTTGTGACATAAAATTTGTGAATATAACATGATACAAACAAGTGTATAAAGGGAGACATATGTCCCTTGAAATGTTTACAACATCATAAAAATAGTCCAAAAGTCTCAAAAAGAGATAGGATCTAAGAAGGTCCCAAGGTTACTTTGCTCGCTAGCTCGTCTATGTACCCCCAATAGATGCCTCACCGTACCTGTCGATCGCATTTTATACAAATACGAAAGCCACAGTCAGTGGGGAGTAACTCCGAGTTCTCCCAGCCACGAGATGCCATAATGAATATACATATAAACACAAGCATGTGAATATTATCAACACATGGCCTTAGCATACAAATGCTAGACCAACATGTTTATCATGTGAACAAACATACAATAGCACATAATCCTAGCATGTGAATACTAGACCGACTCGCACTACACTATCATGTGAATCACATAACACTCAGGAATCCAAACTCTATCAATCATAGCCGGCTTGCATCTCACCTTCTATAATTCATAGAATCATCAAACAAGAAAGGACAATATGTCAGAAACAGGCATAAGTTCTTAGGACCGTCAATAGTCACTTTGATAACTCGAGTCTATACCACGAGGTAAGGTAAACACCCTAGCCCTAAATCTGTGCAGACCTAGCGACATGCGAAAACTCCACCGCATCAAAGACCCATGATTGACACCACATGAGTACCCCTATGGAGATCCACCAAAGGGTTGGCTAGTAGTTAAGCTGACCACATACTTCGATAGAGTCACACATCATCCATGTACGTCAGGAGGTCATGCCCTAACTTGGAGACATACCCGACCAAGCTAAGACACAAAGGCTATTAAGCAGTGAACATACACTCGTTAAAGACTATAAAGGCCTATCTATGACGATGGTCTGAGAACCAACACCACACAAGACAAGTAGGACACCCGTTTTCAAAATAAGCGGGGCAAGGAGTCCAAACTTGCAACATATATAGTCATACTCCAATTAAGGACCCTAGGATAAACATCCTAGCATGTGAAGGATTACAAAGTATTTATCTTCATTCGATAATCCAACGATATTCACAATCTCAATGGTAACTCAAACTTAGCTAACCATTAATATTATAATTCATGTGAAAAAGCTGACATGGTAAAAGGGCAACAAGACTCAAGTATAAAGGCAACCAATTCATCCAATTCATCCAACATGTAAAAATGTAATCTTACCAAAAGACAAACCCTCGACCCAAGTCCCGCGACGGGTCATCGGTCAAATCGAGGCTGACCGGTTTTAAACCTAGTTTGACCAAACTCATTGGTCAAACTGGCCCAGCTCAGAGTCTTGGCCTATTTCAGCCCACAACACGAAATTCATCACAAAGTTATTTTCATGCCATTTCTAACTTTTATCATGTGAAACGATAGTCATAAATAAAAATGTTTCGGCTTATCAAATAATTAATTCAACGGAAAACCTCGCGTAAATAACTTTCCACAAGGCTAAATATCGTCGTATTTTAACAACAACAACAACAACAAACCCAAATACCGCGCAAACACCCAAAAAGTCGACTCAACCAAACGGGCCCGACCCGGGCCGAACCCAGCGGGCCTGACCAGGCCTTACCGGGTCTGGTTGGGCCTGTTTTAGGGCGGGTTTTGCGGTCCAAAATCCGTCCTTTCTCAAACTAATTCCGTTCTTAACTCCAAACAATTCCGTCTCAAACAAAACCAACAACAACAATGGATTTTAACAAACATAAATCATGTAAAGGTAGAAACTTTACATAACAAAAATCATGTAATCATCCAAAACACAACAAACACATAATAACACACAATATTTGTAGCATTAATTCGTCGAGTGACTCGGAAAAGTTACCTTAAGCTAACAAAGACAAAATATAAACTTGAGAAAGCTTTTAAAACTGGAATCACTCTCCTTTTTCAATAATATATGAGTCCCCTAACTCATCTTCGAAATCTTCACCTTTAAAAATCATAAAAACATAATTATAAGACTAAAAATCGAAACCCTAAAAAGACGAGTCTTAAAATAAAATTGGGGAAATAGAAAATAAAACATAACACTAAATGGGAAATGATGAGAGGGGTCCGAAAATATAAATTTTATGAAATTTGGTTGAGAAATGAATGATTTATGGAAGATTTAGGTTTTGTAAGGGGGAATTTTAAGATGGGGTTTGGTGTTTTGATGTTTGGAGGTTTGAATAGAGAGAGATTGAGAAATGAAGAAATGAAAGATGAAAGGAGGGCAAGAGTGAGGGTTGGTCGAAATTTTGGTAGGGAAATGGGTTGTTTTGATTCAATTGTTTACCTTTTGAGGTTCGTTTCGTCGAAAATCAGAAATATTCAACGGTCGCGATTTTCGAGGATGTAAAAGTATTTAGACACGTTGTTACTAAAAGATTAAGTACTCATATGCCCTATGACAATATCCATTAAGCTAACGAACTAAGGAAATGGGAAAATGCCAATTTTACGACTTTTGTCCGAAATTGGTTTTATCAAAGCAAAATGTTAAAATTTAGTTTAAATAACCTTTAAACATTTTTAAACCATAAAAAATAATTACATTATTTCAAAATAAAATAAAATTATATTTTAGCAAATTTTTATTATTTCAAATAAATTAATATTAAATTAAAAATAGATTAAAATATTATTAATAAAGGTTTTCAAATTTACGGGATGTTACAATCATCCCATCTTTTAAAAAGTTTCGTCCTCGAAACTTGAAAAGAGGAAACGAAAAGTTATAAAGATACATCCGGGTTCTTTTGAAATCCACAATCAAAACATTTATGAGAACGAAAATTGCAACTCTTTCGAAAACTTTTCAGAAGAGTTTTCCGAAGTGTAAGCCTTCTTCCACGGAACGAGATAGTTCTTGTCGTGCACACAAGAACACAAACCTTCCAAGTCAGAGACAAGTTTAAAGACAAAATCATAGGTCGATAAGTGTTGAACTTGTTATTAGGCGCCTTTAATAACGAGTTCTAACATCCCATCAACGTTAAAACCAAGTAAAATGATAATCCATTCAAACTTTCTTTTGAGAAAGCCAAGTTGAAAGCACACTTTCATTTTCAACTTTTAAAAAGAGTAAAGCTTTGTCATAGTAATTCAAAATATTAACAACGAACTCAAAAGGGGTAACTCGACTATGTCAGAAATTGTATAAAAAGAAATCAACTTAAGCATCACAAATACAAAGCAAGATAATGAGGTACAAACTCGACAAACAAAAGCACCAAGACGAACTTTTAAGGGTAGCGAGGTAGGATCGGTAAAGGCTTATGGTCAAAGAGGAGGAAAGCTAGACAACAAGGAACGTCACACACTCGATTCATGAACAACCAAGTCATCCAAACAGTTCCTCAAACATCCACATCAACCAAAAGGGTAACCACATCATTTCTATAGATTTCCTCATCCTAACTTACTTCGCTTCGCTCCTAAGCTATCCCAAACAAGGTGTTTCACCATAATCATGACTTAATAACTTCAAGTCATTACATACCCACGAAACAACTTCCACGAAATAAAGATCAAAACTACTACAAAGTCATATCCATCCAAAGCTCTTGATTTTCTTACATCCCAATCAAACAAATCTTGTTATACATCCTGAGCCAAAAGCATAAATACTGATGACATTCCCGAAATCATAAATATTATCAACCACAAGGCTACGAGACATCCCTTCAAATCATCTAACTCGTCTTAGTTCAAGAATCCATCGATCCCCACATATAATTACATCCCAAAACTTTGGCTATTAAATCTCATTACCACAAGGTGATCTTCCAGAAACGAGTTCAAAAGTAAAAAGACTCTCACCTAATACGGTTCTTAGGTAACCACCATAATACTCACAAAAGGGGTAACGACTATACTAACCTCACGCTCAACTCAAACTTTCAAGTGACCCTTATATCACCAATTCTTTAAAAAAGTAACAACCAAAAGCTCACACTACCACCATCATTGGGGTTCTATTTGTCAAATCCTCACTTCACATATTCAAATGTAAATCCCAACTTCTACATCCAGTTTCGGCAAAATCAAAATCCACAATTCCTCAAAATGCGTTCCACCAATTCCACAACGTAGCCAACAAGGAAACCACTCTCTAAGGGTCAAGGAGTAACAACAAGGTAGGGGAGTGTTAACCAGATTAAAAGAGCGCACGAAAAAACAAAGGGTGAAACTCAAATACATAGACTCTTAAAAACAACGAAACCACAAGCAAAGAAAAAAGGTACTAGACGTAAGGGAATAACTGAGACAAGAAGAAGGTAAGCAAGCTTTATGTATAAAGGTGTGGTTCACAAAAGCTATTATTGGAATAAAGAGTATAGATATAACACAAGGGAAGAGTTAAGGCTTAACTCACACACTTCCAAAGCTTAAGGTTCACAACATCAAAGTTGCTCCTCTAACACTCGAGGGGTCTCTCTATTCTCAAACTCACCAACTTCCGAATTAAGATCCTCGAAAATCTCACAAGGTTTTCACTTCTCAATTTCAACTCATGTAATAACAAGCCAACCACTCACTATTAGGAATCGCACTTCATAAAAATCAACTCTATCGCAAACTCTTAAGGTAAAGGTATGCAATCACTCAAATTACAAACGGTTAGATCTCAAACTCATCTACCTCTTTCACCTATCACGGATTCCCAAAAGCGGAACTACACTCAACCGTAACACTATCTCATATCTTAGATTTCATCAAACAACATCAAGACTCCAAGTTCATAAGGTTAAAAGGCTTCTCAAGACTAAGTCTTTCTCAATTCGAATACTTTCAAGAGTCAACTAATATCAAAACACAATATCAATCCATTATGGTCATCAACATGTCAAAATATTCCTCTCTAATCCGACATCATAAGAATTTACCCACCACCAAGTACTCGAGAAACAAAGTTTTAGTTGTAACAACTCTTCACTATCTCAAAATTTCGCACCCTAACACCATAAAGTGAAACGATACTCTTGGACTTAACAATAGGCGTAAACCATACCGCTATCTTTCCTAACTTCTGAAACATGCACTAAGATTCTCCAAAAGTAGCTTAGTTTCACTCTTACGTCCTACTTCAAGCAGTATTCACGTTCACTCACTTAGACTAACTAATAAGCCCACAAAAGCATTACTCACACCGTAGCATCCACATTATCAACTCTCATACCCCAAAGTGATTACGAAAGCTAACCATAAGCTCGACTTACGTACTCTATCTCACAATCATCAACTCCACAATTCAAACTAACCCACTTAAAGTCAAGCTCCACAACCTTAGTAACAGTACAACTCACGCTTATACCCAAAAATTCCACCAATTGATCACACTTACTCTATGTCCAACCAATCAATAATAAGAATCACCAAGGCACGTCTCACCATGTTACCAAAACTTCCTTAACAATACCACCTCGCAAAACAAAGGGTAAGGTCAACCACAAATAAACTCTCCAAGAGCTAAAACACTCCACCAAGGTTAACATCTCACAAAAGAGGGAGAAAACCTACAAGGTGTCAAGGGTAAGCAAGAAACAAAAGGTAAGACGGTAAGATACAAGGGTAGCTTCCAAGGTAAAAATACAGAGGGTTTAGAAGAGGGGTAAGCATCAAATAAAAAAGTAAAGAATAGGGCAAGGTACACTTAAAAACAAGAAAGGAATCTTCGACAAGTTAGAGGCATTCTTCAAGATGTTGAGCAAGTCTTCAACCTTCGGCACTAGGCACCAACACTCGATCATCACATGGGTAAGCTCACGGTTCGTCGATACAAGTATAGAAGGAACAGTCATAGACAATCAACAAACATGTTAGAACCTAACAAAGAGCAATCACAAAGAGACTACAACATAAGGTCCTAAGTCTACCCATCTTACCTGTCTCTCAAGTTTATTATTTTAAGGTCAAGTTATTCATAATGGGGTGCACAAACGTGCGTCGGGAGCAAATATGCTCTGATACCAACTGTGACACCCTCGATTTTTGCGGAAAATTAAACACATAATTCTAGAATAAAACTGCGTGGATATGTTTGTAATAGGTTCGTTTGGATAAAAACCTGTAATTTTTGAAACCTGAACCTGTTATAAAGATATCCGTTGGAAGGTGTCAAGCATACAAGGTCTTGAACAAAAGTTTTGTGACATAAAAGTTGTGAATATAACATGATACAAACAAGTGTATAAAGAGAGACATATGTCCCTTGAAATGTTTACAACATAATAAAAATAGTCCAAAAGTCTCAAAAAGAGATAGGATCTAAGAAGGTCCTAAGGTTACTTTGCTCGCTAGCTCGTCTATGTACCCCCAATAGATGCCTCACCGTACCTGTCGATCGCATTTTATACAAATACGAAAGCCACAGTCAGTGGGGAGTAACTCCGAGTTCTCCCAGCCACGAGATGCCATAATGAATATACATATAAACACAAGCATGTGAATATTATCAACACATGGCCTTAGCATACAAATGCTAGACCAACATGTTTATCATGTGAACAAACATATAATAGCACATAATCCTAGCATGTGAATACTAGACCGACTCGCACTACACTATCATGTGAATCACATAACACCCAGGAATCCAAACTCTATCAATCATAGCCAGCTTGCATCTCACCTTCTATAATTCATAGAATCATCAAACAAGAAAGGACAATATGTCAGAAACAGGCATAAGTTCTTAGGAGCGTCAATAGTCACTTTGATAACTCGAGTCTATACCACCAGGTAAGGTAAACACCCTAGCCCTAAATCTGCGCAGACCTAGCGACATGCGAAAACTCCACCGCATCCAAGACCCATGATTGACACCACATGAGTACCCCTAAGGAGATCCACCAAAGGGTTGGCTAGTACTTAAGCTCACTACATACTTCGATAGAGTCACCCATCCATGTACGTCAGGAGGTCATGCCCTAACTTGGAGACATACCCGACCAAGCTAAGACACAAAGGCTATTAAGCAGTGAACATACACTCGTTAAAGACTATAAGGGCCTATCTATGACGATGGTCTAAGAACCAACACCACACAAGACAAGTAGGACACCCGTTTTCAAAATAAGCGGGGCAAGAAGTCCAAACTTGCAACATATATAGTCATACTCCAATTAAGGACCCTAGGATAAACATCCTAGCATGTGAAGGATTACAAAGTATTTATCTTCATTCGATAATCCAACGATATTCACAATCTCAATGGTAACTCAAACTTAGCTAACCATTAATATTATAATTCATGTGAAAAAGCTGACATGGTAAAAAGGCAACAAGACTCAAGTATAAAGGCAACCAATTCATCCAATTCATCCAACATGTAAAAATGTAACCTTACCAAAAGACAAACCCTCGACCCAAGTCCCGCGACGGGTCATCGGTCAAATCGAGGCTGACCGGTTTTAAACCTAGTTTGACCAAACACATTGGTCAAACTGGCCCAGCTCAGAGTCTTGGCCTATTTCAGCCCACAACACGAAATTCATCACAAAGTTATTTTCATGCCATTTCTAACTTTTATCATGTGAAACGATAGTCATAAATAAAAATGTTTCGGCTTATGAAATAATTAATTCAACGGAAAACCTCGCGTAAATAACTTTCCACAAGGCTAAATATCGTCGTATTTTAACAACAACAACAAACCCAAATACCGCGCAAACATCCAAAAACCCGACTCAACCAAACGGGCCGAACCCACCGGGCCTGAGTGGGTCTGGTTGGGCCTGTTTTGGGCAGGTTTTGGGGTCCAAAATCCGTCTTTTCGCCAAAAATCCGTCCTTTCTCAAACTAATTCCCTTCTTAACTCCAAACAATTCCGTCTCAAACAAAACCAACAACAACAATGGATTTTAAAAAACATAAATCATGTAAAGGTAGAAACTTTACATAACAAAAATCATGTAATCATCCAAAACACAACAAACACATAATAACACACAATATTTGTAGCATTAATTCGTCGAGTGACTCGGAAAAGTTACCTTAAGCTAACAAAGACAAAATATAAACTTGAGAAAGCTTTTAAAACCGGAATCAAACTCCTTCTTCAATAATATATGAGTCCCCTAACTCATCTTCGAAATCTTCACCTTTAAAAATCATAAAAACATAATTATAAGACTAAAAATCGAAACCCTAAAAAGACGAGTCTTAAAATAAAATTGGGGAAAAAGAAAATAAAACATACCACTAGATGGGAAATGATGAGAGGAGTCCGAAAATATAAATTTTATGAAATTTGGTTGAGAAATGAATGATTTATGGAAGATTTAGGTTTTGTAAGGGGGAATTTTAAGATGGGATTTGGTGTTTTGATGTTTTGAGGTTTGAATAGAGAGAGATTGAGAAATGGAGAAATGAAAGATGAAAGGAGGGCAAGAGTGAGGGTTGGTCGAAATTTTGGTAGGGAAATGGGTTGTTTTGGTTCAATTGTTTACCTTTTGAGTTTCGTTTCGTCGAAAATCGGAAATATTCAACAGTCGTGATTTTCGAGGATGTAAAAGTTTTTAGACACGTCGTTACTAAAAGATTAAGTACTCATATACCCTATGACAATATCCATTAACCTAACGAACTTAAGAAATGGGAAAATGCCAATTTTACGACTTTTGTCCGAAATTGGTTTTATCAAAGTAAAATGTTAAAATTTAGTTTAAATAACCTTTAAACATTTTTAAACCATCAAAAATAATTACATTATTTCAAAATAAAATAAAATTATATTTTAGCAAATTATTATTATTTCAAATAAATTAATATTAAATTAAAAATAGATTAAAATATTATTAATAAAGGTTTTCAAATTTACGGGATGTTACATATTAGATTAGTTTTGCGATAAGAATTGTATTGAGCAATATAATTGTGATTTGGTTGAATGAATGCATACAAGAGACCAATCGTTTAGTTACCCACGACCTAGATCGAAAGATTGGAAGGGAAGGCTTGCTTAGTTACAATAGGTGATACCTAATTAGGGCGAAAGCTATGTTAGGAGGCCCTAGGGCGATTAGAGATCGAAAGGGTATAATCGTAGGTTTAAGGACCGAAAGGTGACAACCTCGCTCTTCTTATCAATCGCTTAATCGACTTAGTTGACCCGATAGTGTAGTTGCCAAGGTAGACCGACTCCTAGCATATTTCCCTCTTTTATCTGATTTATATCCGTATTTCTTCCTTACTTTCTCTTGTTTTAATTTCTCTTCCCTTAATTCTCGTAGTGTAGTTATCAAACAATTAAAACCCCCGAATTTGTGACCGGACAGATTAGATTTTACTAATAGAATATCTGCCTCCCTACGGAGATCGACACTACTTCCGCTGACTACCTAGTTAGTAGACTTAGGTCTTATTTTTGGTATAGTATCGACACGTATCAAATTTTGGCGCCGTTGCCGGGGAGGCAATTTTTCGGTTTGTTTTAATTAGTTTGTCTTTCGCCTCAAGGAACTTCGGTTCCTTGAGACCGTTCTAATGATCTTCATCCAGTTTTCGCAGGGTGAAGATGAGTCTTTTGGTACCTATATAGACAGGTACAAGGAGTGGCTAGCTACGCTGCAATATGGAACTGTGACTGCCCTCCAAAGCTGCATGTTTATTATTCGAGGTATGAATGACTCCACCCGAGCGTACCTTGACTCCATAGGTAAGGGAGACTTCACTGGAAGACCTATTGCTGAGGTCTTAGAATTCTTTGAGTGGTTAGCTATTGAGAGTGTTAAACCTCTTTTTCACTTCAGCCACCCATTGATGAGGATGTGAATGAGACTATATTGACCCTGTTACAAAATGAATACGATTCTGACAGGGACGTAGAGGATGAGACCTTAGACTTATTCGATAACCCTTTCTTTAAGGAGAATTTAGAACCCCTCTATGATGAGTTTTCAGACGGTGAGTCTAGTGAGGAGGACCTGACAGATCTCCTAGGGTACCCGTTTTATGACGAGTCTTGGGTAAAGGAGAGCGGGGATGGGAGATTTGAGTGTTTTGAGGTCAAATGGGACTCATACGATGATGACGATGAGTATGTTATGGGAGACCCCGTTAACACGTTTGACTTTACTACCCCTTGCATCTGGGACGACTACCCCCCTACTCCATCTCACGTGGAATACCCGTCTAAGCCAATTGTTTATATTCTTGTGTTTCCATTGTCATATATTTCTATTGTCTCTAACTTCTCGCTTACCTGTGATTTGAGGTTTGATGTTCCACCTTCGGCTAAAAGGTGGAATATTTCAGTGGATTGGTATAGGAGCTGCAAAAGGAAGTTTCATAAGCTGAGGCGATGTTTGTCATTGCTACTATACGCACCTATTATATGTTTACGCTACTTATGCTTTTGTGTAGCACATGCGCAGGCTTATGATCGTTTGCTAAGAGCTTTAAGTTACCTTGATTATACCGGATGAAACAGTTGACGTGAAGACAAGAAGAGGTCGTGCGGGACCTATCTGAAACCAGCGCTAACAGGGAGGCAACTCGGCTTTTAAAATGTTACTTTTATGCAAGAGATTTCAAGTTGTTGTATTTGTTTTTAAGACTCTTTATTCCTTTTGATGGGACCTTGTTAAAAAAAAAAGACAATGGCTGTAATAATTTTGTGGTATTTTTGGGATTTTTCTACTGCTGGTTTTGCAGGTAAGGATGCGCGTAATCGTCAGAGAATTATCAAAGTGTGTGCTTCAGGAAAAGGGTTCGATCGAGGTGTCATGTCCTCGATCGAGGGAGAGCAATAGTTCGATCGAGGTGTCCTGTCCTCGATCGAGGGAATGGAAGTCCAAGGGTCAGATGCCTCCTCGATCGAGAGCCAACATACGGTCGATCGAGGAACTTATGGGTGCTGAACAGCTCGATCGAGGACGAATCTTTGCTCGATCGAGAACCCCCTCGGCTATATAAAGGGAGTTTTCTTCTCGATCCTTTTTCATTTTTACTCGATCCCTTCCCTTTGTTCTTCATATTCCTAACCCTAATTCATAAATTCCTTCCTAAAAATCCTTATTTGCCCAATCATCGACCTACATTTTGTTACCCAAGTATTTCTTGTATCAATTTAATTAAAAGCCTCTTGTTTATCGCACCCTTTATGCGACTAAATTGATTTTTCGGAAATTATGGGTTGCATTCGAATTTGTGGTTTATTGTTTGATTATTTGATTTGTTTGCGGGTAATCCTCGACAAGTAAGTCTTATATGCTTTTATTTGATTTATTCTAACCCCTATTCCCTTCATATGATGACTTAGGGGTTAGAAAACAATTTGGGACTTATTGAATTAAATCTATCCGGAAGTTTGATTGTTGCTTGTCGATTATCGTAGGTATGGATCCCTCTACCACTTCGTCTTCCCCTGTTACGGACGACAACCCACTAGCAGTCATCGCTTTTTCAGAAACGGCCATAAACACCGTCACTACTAGTGAGGTGCATATGCAGCCTGGTGTTGCTACTGTCGAGGCCACCTCTGAAAGGCCCACTGCTGTCGCTGCTGTTTCTGAGGATGTTTCGCAGCCTCAGGTTGTTATTCCTACTTTTGCTACCTCGTCCCTTGCTGTTCCCGTGCAGGGTACAAGGAGAGGGGCTCAGCCGAAAATCCTGCCACCTGGTTTGTCCCCTAAGATGCCCCTTAAAAGGCCTAATCCTCCACGTCTTGATCCATTGCCAGAATTAAGAGAGGTACAACCCTTTTCTAGTGCTCAACGTACTCATTTGGAACATTTAGTCGTCTCTCACATGATTTCGAGTCGCTTTATTTCGAGCACTGTCCTAGAGGCATTGGGAATTAAAGACGATGTTTTTACCATACTCGATGGGATTGGGATGTCGGGTTTGAGGGCTATGAGCGGGTTTACATATCGTGTACCCACTATTGAGTTTTTTAGCTCATTTGTTTTTTATCCTGATAGATATGCATCTGACCCCTCTAGCACCTGTATTACATTCCGACTCTTTAACGAATCGCATGCTTGGACCTTAGCCAAGCTCGGGACGGTTTTGGGAGTTGTGAGTGACGGACCTGTGTCACTACCTAGGCAGTTAGTTAGACAGATTTGGGCTGCCCTTTTACACACCATTTTCGCTTCGCGAAAGGTGGCCCACGTGCATTTACCTGCCCCCCGTTTCGTTTTGCGACTGTTAGGAGAGACTGTTTTTGCTCGACCTGAACCCAATAATGTTACTAACACTGAGCTAGCTATTCTTGCGGGTTACCTAAACATTGATTACGGTAACCCGTTTGTTCTTAACATTGCTCACCTGATAGCGCAGCATTGGAACAATATGGGTGACAAGGTCACTGAAGCTATTGTTGGTGGCGGTTTGGTCAGTGTCATCGCCAAACACCTTTACCCCGACTTCCCTGGGGACCTTGAGGCTTTTGACGATGACGCCACTTTCACCATTAACACCATGGTGAATTTTACTTGGCTTACGGCTCGTGACCGACGGACATGGAAGATTTGTGGGCATTCTTCTGTTGTTTTGCCATGTCTGTCTTTGCCCCGTTTTGCACCCTTACCTACCATTGAGGGGGCGAAACCCCCTCCCCCAGTTTACCACTTGACCATGACACCTATTCCTTCACCTTCTACCAAGAAGAGGAAGAGAGCTTCCCCACCTAGGGAAGCTGGAGGGCCTTCTGTTTCTCAGGCTGGGCCTACTGTGCTGCCCACGCCTATCACTGTGACCCCTACTCCTACACCTACCCCTCCCCCAATTCAGACGGCCTTTCCGGCCAATTTTATTTGCCCTCCTCTGTTTGAGGCACCCACGGTCATAGACCAAAGGTGCCGTGATAGTTTGTTGTTGGAGATCCGCAGGGACGTAGCCCGGATGAGACAGGATCATGCCCTAGCCCTGTTTCCTTTGTACGAGTAGCACATGCGCCAGGGGCGTCCCATTCCAGCCGGCTGGCCTCATCCTTCTTTTTACCGATACCCAGAGGGTGGGTACCCTTCACTTCCTTACGAGTCAGATGACGAGGTGGAGGAGACACCGGTGGCTAGAGAGATGAGGTTGCGAGCTGAGGAGGCGGTCAAGAGGGCAGCTAGAGAGGAGGAGGTGGCAGGTGACGACTAGCCTCCCATGCGTGTTTTGCAGCTGGTTTGGGGAGGCTAGTTCTTGACAGAGTGCATGCTAAATTTGTGAGCCCGCTTCTTATTTTTTCCATCTCTTTGTATTTTTTTGTATTTATTAGTACTATGTATTAGGTTGTGTACCCCTTTCCCATTTTTGCTGTTAGTATACTTGGGAGCCAATGAGGACATTGTCCAGTTTGGTTTGGGGAGGGTATATGCATCCTTTTGCGTCTGCATTTGCATTTGTTTTGCATTTCACGTTTCATTTTATGTTATTTATTTCATGTTTTTCAAAAAAAATCAAAAATCAAAAAAATCTAGTATAGTTGCACGTTTATTTTTGCATATAGTCGAGTCGGTTTGGAGCCTTTTCCGTGATGAATTTGCACTATAAGTCTATTATATGCCATTCCTTGCACTTTCACGATTCAATTTGCAAAACTAAACGTGATTTCTCGAATTTTGTCTTGAAAGATATTTTGGACTAGTAGACTTGACTTAAAATTTTTGGCAAACTACTTGAAATTTCTGAGTTTTAGAGCCTATAAATTGGCGACATTCATGACCAATTTTATGTAGGAATGTGAGTAGTTACTCCTTGCATGTCGTGTACCATTAATTTGCACAAGTATGATATTTAATTGCTTATTTCCTGCACGCAAGGGTTTGTGGTCGGTATTACGTGTAGAGAACGATTGCATATCCCCTTTTCTCATTTTACCCCATTTAACTCCACATTAGCCAAATTTTCCAGTTGATCATTAACTACATCCTATAATTAGCCTACCTTTGCTGAGTTAGTTAGTAGTTGTGTGGTATTTATTGCCTTGTATCGGATTTGGCCCGTAATCATTGTTTATGGAGTGGGTATTTGTGAAGAAGAGGTCTGCAGGCGAGTCAGTGCTCGATCGAGTGCCTTTCTGGTCGATCGAGTAGCGTTTTGGGTGATAAGTGCTCGATCGAATGTGAATCTGGTCGATCGAGTAAATGCTAGTAAGGTAGTCCCTCGATCGAAGACTTTACCTCTCGATCGAGGTGTTTTGGGTATGAGTTCCCCTCGATCGAGTACACATTTCTGGTCGATCGAGGGAGTTTGCTTCTGGTCAGCCTGAAAAAGAAAAGAAAAAAAGGAAATGAAAAAAAATATAGAAAAATACAACAATAATAAGGCTGAAGTTTTTATAGTCACCTCTTATGCTTATTCATATTTCTACGAGGTGTATTCTTTTGGGAATTGTTGTATTCGCCTAGCAAAAGCAATGGTTTATTTTGATGATTGGAGGAACGGGATGTTTCACTATGGAGTTTGCTTAGGTTCTATCTCGGCTTTAACCTTCACTTTTCCATAACTATTTTGCCCTTTCTTACCAATTAGCCTCACATTCCCATACTTATGCAATTGTTTGGCACGTAATAGTCCTTGAACGGTGGATGCATGTGTACGGTAGCTAGAATTATCTATCATATTAAATTGCATGCATGATTATGTCGGTCGTTGTCTAGGTGAGTGACTATTTTCCTTCTCTCTTTTACATATAATATGCTTATCCTTTGCTTTGTCGAGAGAAGAGTGACCCGGGAGAGTCCGAACTTTTATGAGTCTTGCAAGGTCAAACGTCCAACTTATTTTCAAGATATGTATAAATTATGTTCGCTTACGTGTTGAGCTTTGCGATAGTTGAAATGTGCATTAAACGGTTTGGTATTGACTTATAGCTAGCTCTGAGAATTGCTCCATTCCATTAGGTCTATTAGTTGCATTTAGTATTGCTTGAGGACAAGCAAGGGTTTGGTTTGGGGAAGTTTGATGCGTGTATTATATATATACTTTTCAGGCTCATTTAGCACGTATTTCTATGCAATTTAGATGACCTTACGTCACCTTATACCCCGAATATGCTTCTTTGTGTTTTCTATGCTATTTTGCAAGAATGTGTGGAGAAGTAGCGGAAACTGACTCAAAAGCGTCCCAAGTATGCATTTTAAGAGATGGAGGAAGACGAAGTGGAAATCCATGCAAGGAAGCCAAGCCAAGAGCCATTTATCATCGACTATGAAGCTGAAGGCCAAGAAGGAGTCGATCGAGTCCCTGCTGTATTCGATCGAACTATGAAGACGAGTTGAAGCCTCGATCGAACTGTCCTGTGTTCGATCGAGTGGAACCCAAGAGGAGAAGCCTCGATCGAGCTGTCCTGTGCTCGATCGAGAGAAGTTGAAGACTAAGAGTCTCGATCGAACTGTCCTGTGTTCGATTGCTATGAAGAAGTGTTCGATCGAGAACCTTAAGTGTTCGATCGAGCGACTATTCTAACGGGCTCAGCCTGTTTTACGTATTAGGTTTTAGAAAGATTAGCTTTTTTATAAATAAGGTGTTAATACGCCATAATCGATATACCTTTTTTACGTTCGGCTTCTGATACGACTCTGGACGCTTGACTATTATCTACTTTTTACTCCTGATTACGGACTTTACATTCAACCTTGTAATCTCCCTATTTACCTTCTTAATAATTCTTGTTCCTCTATTGCTTTTAATTGATTTCTCTTATTAGTTATTATTATGTCTTATGTTGTTAATTTAGCATTTGCTAGCCTAATTCCTCGAGCCATGCGTAGCTAATTCCTTTAATATGTTAGGATTAGGGAAACTGTGGTAACAATATGTTAGGATTGACATGATTATATTAGTTTTGCGATAAGAATTGTATTGAGCAATATAATTGTGATTTGGTTGAATGAATGCATGCAGGAGACCAATCGTTTAGTTACCCCCGACCTAGATCGAAAGATTGGAAGGGAAGGCTTGCTTAGTTACAATAGGTGATACCTAATTAGGGCGAAAGCTAAGTTAGGAGGCCCTAGGGCGATTAGAGACCGAAAGGGTATAATCGTAGGTTTAAGGACCCAAAGGTGACGACCTCGCTCTTCTTATCAATAGCTTAATCGACTCAGTTGACCCGATAGTGTAGTTGCCACGGCAGACCGACTCCTAGCATATTTCCCTCTTTTATCTGATTTATATCCGTATTTCTTCCTTACTTTCTCTTGTTTTAATTTCTCTTCCCTTAATTCTCGTAGTGTAGTTATCAAACAATTAAAACCCCCGAATTTGTGACCGGACAGACTAGATTTTACTAATAGAATATCTGCCTCCCTGCGGAGATCGACCCTACTTCCGCTGACTACCTATTTAGTAGACTTAGGTCTTATTTTTGGTATAGTATCGACACGTATCACTTACTAAACTAGCTAGCCTCCCCCCAAGCAAGTATAAATAAGGGGGATCCTTCCAGCTCATCATCATCGAGAAAAAGGGCCAAAAAGGCAAGCCCCTATAAGTTCCATGATCGCCACCCGATCCCGATGCATCATCATGACCACTACCACTTACACTTGCGCCACCTTGGCCATCATCTCCTCCACCACGAGGAAGGCCATAAGCACCATAGGCACCATAAGCATCCGGATATGTACTCCCTTGATTTCCTGCAACAAAAGTACTAGAAGAGGGATACCCACCCGGGGGCCAATTAAAGAACGATGGATGTGGCCCTTCCGGCCTAATAACACCTTGCCTAGCATAATGATCATAAATCGGTGATAAGGCATGACGTTGGCCCTCTTTAATAGTGTTGACATTAATGGACAAATCACGCATCATGTTCAGCATGTCATCATTATAACCATAAGAGGGGGTAGTAGAAGGGTTAGTAGAGGATTGCCCTACATCACGACGAGAGATGGTAGTACTATGTACTACGGAACCTAAGTCAAGATGATAAGTGGGTCTCTTGTAGTCCTTGTGGGTACGACGCTTGAGTTTGACAAAAAGGTTCGATTTTAGAAATGTCACCGAGTAAGGTAATGGTATCATGGGCACCTACCCTCCAAACCATGCGTGTGTGGTCATTCCTAAACCAATTTAAAGACTCAAAATAAGCATATTCAAGTCTATGCCCGTTTTCCTTACACTTGGTCAATTTTTCCAATTGGGTAGTCTCGGGGTTAAAGTCACAAACACGCTCCGCTATCCTAGTGATAAGACCTCCTAAGACAATGGCATAATTCTTTTGGTTGGTTTGCTTAGTGAGGTGAACCGCAAAGTGGTAAGGGATATTGATTCCCCAAGGGCAATCACCATCAACATTAAGAAAGGAGCCAAGTATTGTAACCTCCAATTGCCTCACCGAATGTGTAACACCCCGACTATCCGGACAAGATAATCGGAGCGCTACTATCTCGGTTTCCCGAGGTAGTGTTTCAAAACTCGAATAAAAGAACACTTTATTATAAATATAAAGGTGTAGTGATTACATAAACATAAACAAATGAAATACAACTCATTACTACTATGCATCTAGACTACCACACGTGTCTCGTGACTTCCAACTCGTCCCGCATCCCACGTGCTATCCATACAACTTGTATACAATCTGCTCCCCATATGATTAAGGACGTCATATGGATCAACGCAAGCCACCCCAAGAGAGACGGGTGACGGACACACAACAACAAACGTCAGTCTCAATGCAAAGACATATATCTACAAGATGCAAAGAGCGTAAAGTGAAAGCAACAAGATAACAATGAATACAATCCTCATCTCCACCATGTAACCTGCCACCGGGACACGCCCAGACGTGCCTAATCTCATAAGGTACTCCGAACACGTCGGTGGTACCGGGCCCAAGAGCGACTTGGGTCCTCTGCCAGACGTCGTGTCTCACACACACGAGCCCCTCCAAACTCAAGCCATTAATGTGCACATCCCTCTTAGAGTAGGAATCTCCAAGAGGCGACCTAAGCGGAAGACGATCTCCCAATCGTCCTCCGTCTCCACAACAACCATATTACCATCCCCAATCCTCCAATATCCAAAAATGACCAACAATGAACCATAATGCATTATAATTACCATAATCACCTCATAAAGGCATAATTAGTGACTAAACATGTTATAATGCAACTAATCTAATTACATGAGACTAATTACATAATTAACCACTAAACATACAATGACCCAAACATTGAAACCGAGTAGGATTAACCTACCTTTTAGCATACTCCGTAAGCCATCCATCATAAATAAGATCCGTCTCATAAAACCGTCTCATCCTAAACAAATCACACAATAACTATCACCACACATTCTAAACTATAATATAGCATCAAAACCCCTTATTAACACCCATCAATTACCCATCTTACATATACTAATTACTAATTAATAAAGCAAGAGAGAAAAGGTGTTAACTTACAAAAGGTGATAGAGGTAAGGAGGTTGCTCCACTTAGATCCTTGCTTGGCCATGGAAGAGGGTGGTTTGGGGTGAGCTTAGGTGAGGGAGATGTAGTTTAGAGAGATAAGGTATTAGGTAGAGAGTGGTAGATGGTGTTTGGATAAGGGGAAATCCGAAATAAGGCTTCACGGGTGAGGACAGCTGTCAGTCGATCGAGTGAACCGGTCACTCGGTCGAGTGAAGCGCACTCGGTCGAGTGAAACCGTTACTCGACCGAGTGGAATGTGCTCGGTCCACTAGATACTCCACTTGATCGACTGCAAAATCGTCGAGTCTCGAATGGGTTCCCACTCGGTCTACATGACCAAGTACTAGGTGGAGTAAACCCGGAAATTCGGGTTGTTACAGAATGAGGCTCATTTCTACCCAAAAATGTCCACCCCATAAACCTTTGCCAAATACGAATTTGGGGGTAGTCAATATATTGATGGGGTACATGCTTCCAATCCGAAAAGGGGTATTGGGAAATTGCTTTCCAAGTGTTAACGAGGCTATAGCCTTCGGGTGATTCCCAATATAAGTTCTTATGGGGCAAACCAAAAATGTTAGCAAGGTCTGCTAAGTCCAATCTATAGTCGGTATTAAAAAGACAAAAGGTGACATGGAAAATATAACCCTCCTTCTTAGAACGATGGAACTCAAAGGAGCTCAAAAATTCTAATGTCAACTCGGGAAATGTCGCATGATACATTTTATAAACATCCTTCATACCAAGACTAACAAACAAAGCCTTTGTTAACTTATCAAGTTTCATGATCTTTAAAGACTCTTTGTTAATGAACTTAGCCATTTTAATTTCCTTTGCCCTTAATACAACCCAATTATTCCATTGTGTTTGAGAATTGAAAACAACATTAGGATAAGTAGGATCATACCATTCCCTTGGTTCCTCCATTTGCACATCCTCCTCATGAGGCTCCTACACTTTAGCTCTTTTGCTAGCTTGCTTACCCTTTCCTGTCGGTGCCATATTTTTCTGAAATTTTAAGACGAAAAATTCATCTTAAGGCAAGCATAAATTCATCCAAATCAACAATAATAGAGTAAATAAGCAAGCTAAGATACTCTACAAGCAATAAGGGACCATAATACTACCAATTTCTACCTAAAATAACAGATAAATTAATCTCCCCCAAATCAATTTAGGGTTAGAAAAATTGGGATATGGGTGATTTAAAGGATGAAATTAAAGAGAATAGAGTAGAATACTTACTTGTTGATCTTAGGAATGGAGTAGAACTTTGATTCTTGATGTTTTGGAAGTGATTTGAGTGAAAATGGTGAAGAAATGAAGAAAATAGAAGAGATGGAGTAGGAGATGTATACCGTCGAAATGCATAAATGAGAAACACTTAGCTTTTTTCCTTCTTTTACCCGTGTAGAATAAGCGAAGAAAAACTGGGTAGCTACGGTCCCGATCGGGATTGACTGATTTTACGCGGGTTTGACTTCCTTGCTCCGTAATTGTTATTAGCACTCCGTTGGTGATTATTACGTCCCCGAACGGGATTGTAACATGGGAATGGGTACTAAAATCACTTTTTGCCTTCTTCTTCTATCACCTATAAAATTTCACTCAAACAAGTAGCTAATTTAGAATTGTTAATTACTAAATCTAACAAAAACATTAAATTGCAAAAATTTAAAAACATAAATAAAACTAATTAACAAATATTCTTAGTCCTCCTTAAAAAGCAAGTCAACGCCCTTAAAAGTTTGTCATATTCCTGCGCATGAACATGACACAAGAATATGTGGGCAATTGATAAGATTAAAGGATGAAAGAGCAATGGCAAGGAGGGATAATTCTTATTAAATTGCTCAATAGAGATTTCATAAAGGACCACCGTATTACTCCACTCATCAGCAAGAGATGGAGCGTCACCCTTAAGATCATAAAATAAATTGTTAGTATACAAATTATTATCAAAAATGGTCTCAGAACGGGGGTACGAAAACTCTAAGTCGAAGGACTCATTAAAATTAGGGGGGTTCATCCCATTTAACATTTCTGTGTGGATCACCAAGTCCTTCGTCAACCACAAAAGGGTCCACTATATCTGCCATGGGTGGTGTCTCAACGGATTCTATGGTCGCGAGAATTATCTCATCCTCTCCACTACAAACGGGCTCAATTTCACTCGCGTCAAACAAGGCTTTTACCTCCTCTACAAAAGGGTCGATGGGGACAACAATGGGGTGATTTTCAATAACGAAAGTCGAACCATCGTCGTCTTCATCTAACAATTCAAGGTCATTAGGAGAAAAAGACTCACATTGGGAGGGGGAAGGAGAAGAAGATTCGGGTAATTGCTTACTCTCTTCATCAATTGGTCAAGCGTTTGTTGGATACGAGCACAAGCCACGGTAAATTGCTCATCATTTGCCTCCAATCGTTGGGGTAGTTGTTGCACTAGAGCCAAAAGTGGAGTTATTTCTTCTTCAAAACCCGACGACAAAGTTTGTTGGCGGGCAACCTCCTGACATTGGTCGGCCATGTACCTTAAAAAGCTCCAAAGCTCCCCAATACGCATGCGGTAAAGATTCCCATTACTCATGTAGAGAGCCAAATCACGAGACTCCGCATTCATTCCTTCAATCACCACCTGAACCAATTCATAATCACGATAAATAAATCCAATAGAAGCAATATGATTGACATATTCGTCAAATCGAGACAAATAGTCATGAAAAGGTTGGTTTAGTCCTTGTAGAAAAGGAAATACGGCCATCGGATGGAGATGAGGATTCCCGTGAGATAGTTTCACCACCTGAAAAAGGTACTAAAACTACAAGAAAACCGTGAGATACACTACGCCAAATATCACCAACAATAACGGTCAAATAACGCATTTACTGTAATTAAATAGAAACATGGAACCGTGATTGGAACGACGGTTGTTAAATGTATACCACGGTTAAAAACCGTTATTACATATTAATAACGTTGCGCAAAACGTTGTCCTAGTTATCAATGACTACGGTTTCGCGGTAGGAAAACCGTTATTAAAAAGTATACTTAATAACGGATCATTTCGTAATCATTTTCTTAACATTAACAACGGCTTTACTACAAAAAACAACCGTTGTCATATTTCTTACCTTGACAACGAATGTTCTTCTAAAAATAAGCGTTGTAATTGTGGAGAATAAGACAACGGTTATTGTTCGTTAGCATTTAATTTTAGCAGCTTGAATAGTATATTAAATATGTCAACGGTTTTTAAGCCAAACAAAACCGTTGTAAGATATTATTTAAAACGGTTTTTTTGCAACCGTTATCTTTATTAATTTTTTTTTTTTTTTAAAAAAGTAATCCTGGCAGCTGCTGAAATGCTATTTTTTCAGCAGCGTTTCTAGCAGCTACTGAAAAAATTGCATTCCAGCAGCACTGGAATGCAATTATTTCAGCAGCTGCTGCTGAAATAATAGCATTTCACCAGCACTGGAATGCAAATTTTTTCAGCAGCTGCTGAAATAATAGCATTTCAGCAAATGTGCACTGCAAAAATTCAATCCTGCATCAAAATATTACACCCAATAATCAATTAAACCCAAAATTTATACAGTAGTACAAACCAGTGGATGATGAAAATCACTAATCCAGTACTTCCACAAAAAACACAAAAGAAGCCAATACACAACGGCTATATATATACACGTACATAAAGCATGAGCAACCTATTGAAACAACATAACTGGCCCACATATTTCTCAACTGGGTGATGTCCTCTGGCGAATAGTCCGGGGCTTTGTTGACTTTGAATGGAAACTACAATTCAAAATATATATAATCAAAATAGACAGAATACATGGGGGTATACGGAATTGAATTCAATTTACATGTGAAATAGTTTTTAAATCACACTAACCCGTGCCGGAATGGTTGAATATTTTCCGTTGATAACCTCCCACATGGACTGACAAACGTAGTAGGCGCATTGTTTGTCGTCTCGTGCTTTGGGAGACTATTATATAAATCACACACAAATCAGCTGAATTGGCTAATTAACCTCTCGTGCTTTAGGAGATTATT
>JAGPOY010000471.1:13720-37288 GCA_018983105.1 Silene uniflora | reverse complement strand
AATGATTAATCAATTATAGCGAGCATACATTATAAGCAAAAGATTAGAATCATCATCACTCGATTGTTTAATATATTACATTATATTTTTATGGCATGGTTTCACAACCCCTTTAGACAAATAAACTACTCACTCATAATGAAATGTAAACAAATGACTTTATGTAAATTAGACATATTATAAACTAGATTAATATTTAGATGATTAACAAAATAAGAACAATACTATAACTTATAAGAAATGTGATCAACAATATATAAAAGACTAATGTAATAAGAAACGATAGAGAACTAGAATTGTATTACCAAATTGGAGAATGAAACTTGTATGAAAAACCAAAGCAAATACCCAAGAACAATATGAAGAACCTTGTGAGAGATCTTTTTATTATGCTTGAGAATAACAAAACTAAGAGAGAATTACAACTAAAGAACTATAGGAACTTTTGAGAGAATTCTAAACTAAGAGAAATAAGATATGATAGGATGTATAAGGATTGTAATGTGTGTGGAATGATGATCTCCTATGCGTCGTATACACCTTCCTATTTATAGTGAATAGGGGGTGTAACGTAAATTAGAGAGGGAAGGCTAAGAGCCGACTTGGGAGCCATGGTCCCGATCGGGTTTGGCCGTCCCGATCGGGAACGTGGTTCTCTAGTCCGGGCTCCTTAATTCCCCTCTTAATTCCTTATGGAATCCTATGTTGAGCGTAAATGAGGTGATTAAACACCCGGTTAATGACACTCTACATTGCTTGACTCTTCACTTTGCCAATTTATGATCATCTTATCTTGTGTGGACTTCCTTCTTGGGCTTGACTTTTGTTGACTTGCATTTCCTTTTGTTGCATTTGGTCCATCAAATTAGACATGCAAAATCCATGCAAAAATACTCCATATTAGTCCATATCTTCCATGCTTAATCCATCTTGAAGATTGCTCTTAGCCTTGTATATGAAATAGCCCATTTTGTAGTAATTTAGCTCATAAAACCAAATGTACCTACAAAACATATCAATTTCCACAAAGAAGACTAAAAGTACAAATGTTAGCTCAAAACACTAAGATAAGTGCTAAAAGACATGTAAAATGAGGCTAACAAAAGGGGGTTAGAGTATACAATTTACGCACTTATCAGTAGGATGGAGACGTGAAGATGTTGTGCGGGCTTTTGACGACTATACTTGATTCGTTGATGAGTCTTTAATTTATTTGATGATGTCGGTACGAAGATTGATTTCTCTGCATTTACAAGTTTGTTTTCAATCTCTATGTCAATATGAATTTTTGTATATATATCGTCTATAAACCCTATTTTTGTGTGAACATTGTTATACGTATCGAGTTTGTTGTTATTGATATTTGGTTCTCATTGATTCATGATTGTTGCTATTGATATTTGGTTGTTATTGATTCTTGATGTTTGTTTGTATAGTCAAGATGATGAATTAGATTCATTAGATTTTAGATGTTGATTTTTCAATTTAGAACCTTGCCTGCATAAATGTTGGAAATATATGTGTTAAAACAAGACTTTTTAGTGTCATTTCCTGTCTCTTAATGACAAAGAAATAAGAGTTTTATGGGTTTATTTTTTTTATTTTTTATTTTGATAAGATAAGAAAACTAGGTTGATCCTCTTGGGTAAGGTAAGTTGAAGCCACCGGCTTTCAACCCACCTCGAAAGAGTTGGATATGAATGTCCAATAGAAGCCATGAAGTCAACAATCTTGTTGGTTTCACGAAAGCAATGTTTAATTATCACTTCATCGAAGAAATAAAGATCTAATTTCACATCCTTGATAATACTAGAGATTTCCTACGGAATTTGCCAAGTACTACGAAGTGAGTTGATAACACATAAATAATCACTCTCCACAATTAATTTCGAGATTCCTAAGTGTTTAGCCGCTAAAATGCCTTCTTTTAAAGCGAGAGCCTCCGCGACAAGAATACTATTAGATCCGCATTTTTTTGTTACTAACAAAATGACTTTACCATTATGATCCCTTATACAATATCCTAAAGCAGTTTTATTGCCATCTATTCTCGATCCGTCAAAATTTAGTTTTAAGAAACCGTTTCTAGGTTTCTCCCACTAGATTTCTTTCTTACTAGAAGTGTTTCTAGCTGACTTGTCTTTATCGGGATTGTTGAGATCCTTATGCCTAGTCTCATTCCAGTTCTTAATGCTATTATTACATAAAGTAATAAGTTTGTTTATATTGATATGAACATTATTAAAGATAATGTCATTTCTATAAAACCAAGCATTCCACCAAATAAATATAATCATAACGAAATCATCTTTTGGAATTAAGTCCTTGCGATAATTATGCTTCATTAGAAAACTTTGACTTTCCAATATTATCATATTTTGACAAAAAAAATAATGTTATCATAAAGTAATAAGTTTGTTTATGTTGTTGTTGGTTTTTTTCTTTTTAATTTAGTTGGTTTTTAGTGGAATTTGAGAGGAAATTGTTTAGAGAGAGAAATTGTTGTAAATGTGCGAAGGGCAATATCGTCTTTTGGAATGAAAAACGTCGACGATAGTTACTAAAACGTCGACGATGAAAATCAGCTCCCTTTCCTTATCCATAAGGATTTTCCATAAAAGTTTCATTTGAAGGGCTTTATTAGCGGCTTCAGAAGATTTTATTCCGAGTCCACCAACCGATTTCGGTAAGCAAACTTTATGTCATCCAATCAAATTAGGGGAGCATTGTGAAGGATTCTTGTTCCAAATAAAGTCTCTGTTAATCTTATCTAATCTCTTATGGATTGATGAGGGAAGAAGGAAGCTTTGCATTTGAAAAGTTCTCTTTGAGGCTAAATTAGCATTGACCAGAACAAGTCTACCTGCTTGTGATAAAGAATTTGCTTTCCATTTCGATAACTGGGTGTAAGAGAATTGAATAATACTATCGAAAGTATTATTAGTTACTCTGCTATCTATTATAGGACATCCTAAATATTTATCCAAATGAGCTTCCTCGTTCATACGAAGAATACCTCTAAAGGACTCTCGTAGTGGTCGTTCAATATTTCTAGTGCATTGAAAAGTAGATTTGTCAAATTAACAAATTGTCCTGAAATCGTGCAAAACTTATCTAAAGTAGACTTATTGGTTCTACAACTCTGATTAGAGGCTTTAGCGAAAATAATAGTATCATCCGCAAAAGTGAGAAAGGGAATTTTCTCAACTCCGGATCCAATTCTAATACCAATATCACTAGAACAAAGATTAGAACTATTTTTTTGTAGAGATCTTGCTAAAATCTCGGCACACATAATAAATATAAGGCGCTCATAAATCCGCGGGTGAAATCTACCAATACACGCGATTTGTTGGCAATGAGACAATGTTAGCCTTCTGTCTACATGCGACACAACACGTGTAAGTGACATCAGATTTGACACATTTCCTTTATCAATCTTCAATGTTCCATGCTTATTTAACCATTTACATTAAATTTCTCATCCTCTAAAAAAAAAAACTTTGTTCATTTTTTTTGTTATTAACTTGTTTAATTATATTTCACATTTTATACACAAATATTTATACTTCAAAAACAGCAATAATTATTTATACATTATATTCACATTTAATTAAATTTATTTTTGACTCATTGATCGAGCGGTTGGATTGAAATAAATGACTACGTAGATCTTTAAAAATTTATTTTTTGGCTCATCGAATCGACCGTCCAAAACTCGGCCCGATAAACCCAAAAACTGTATGAACCAAAACCGAACCGACTCGACATAAGTTCAAGCTGACAACCGAAAAATACCTTATTTGTCCCAAACCGAACCCGACATGAACTGACCTGACCGCGACTCCACCCGTGACCCGATTTAACCACCCGTGACCCGATATTAACTCAACTCCATAGTGTCCCGAATTAAACCCGGCTCGACTTGTCATCTGATGTCACTAAGTCACTTGCATGTGTAAAGTAGACATAAGGCTAACTTTGTCCCCTCACCAACAAATCCCGTGTATTAGTCGGTTTTCCCGTGAATTTATGGGCACCCTAAATATATACGGCGAGAGTGGGTCTCCCTATCTAATACATCGGGTGGGTCTAAAAACGTCTCCAGGTGTTCCATTTACTAACACCGAGAATGAAACACTTTTTATACATTCCATAACCCAAGAAATCCATTTAGCATTAAAACCCATTTGCTTAAAGGTTTCCTCGATAAAGTTCCATTCTAGTCGGTCGTATGCTTTCTCCATATCAAGTTTAATTGCAATCCAACCACCCTTGCCTTTTTTTACGTTTAAACGAGTTAAAAATCTCGTGTGCTAGGAGAATATTATCTTGAATAAAGTGATTAGGTGTAAAGGCACCTTGAAAAGGGTGTATAATCTTATGCAACACACTACGAAGTCAAATAGCCAGGATTTTCGAAATAATTTTATAGATTGTTGAACAAAGACTAATAGGGCGAAAATGATTTGGTGTTTGAGGGTTGTCAATTTTAGGAATCAATGCTATGAAAGTATGATTTATTTCTTTTGGTAATTTTTCTGAATGAAAAAAAAGGTAAAACTGCTTTAGTAACGGAATTTCCTACAATATCCCAATATTTTTGAAAGAACTCTATAGGTAATCCATCGGGACCTGGAGCTTTATTCGCGGCTAGCTTAAACACAGTTTGTTTAACCTCTTCCATGATGATATTACTTGTAAGAAAGCTGTTATCTTCATTTGTAATTAAGCCACTAATGGACTTAAAATCCTCATTTATGTCAAAAGTACAAATTTGATTTTTTTTTTTGGTGAAATGTGAATATTCTCATTAAAGCTCATAAAAACCATTACACCATATCCAGTTTACTTACATCTTACTCAAACAACTTACTCTAACAACTTTTGCAACCATATTACATCTCTAACTTTACAATTTCCATACTTCATATGACTCATTCTAGATCTAAGACTCTCTTTAAGGCGCCTTACTACCACCCTTGGCTGCTGCACACAAGAGTCAAATCTGCAAGAATTACGAGCCAGCCAAAAATTTGATTTTTTGTAAACCTAAGTTTAAACTCGTCAGAAATTTCTTTTTAATAAGTTCTTGATCAGTAATACAAGCACCATTCTTATTAATAAATTGCTTAATACCATTTCTGCTACGCCTAATCGTGGCATAACTTTGAAAAAACTTGGTATTGTTATCTCCAAAATTCTCTTTTTTTATACGAGATTTTTGTTGCCAATAGACACGTTTATAGTCAAAGAGTGCATCACGTTTTTTCAGCCCTTTCAATTGTGCGTTTTCTAACATGAGAAGAGCCTAGTTGTGTTTGTATATTTTCTAACTTTTTTTCAGCTATTGCAAGTTGTCTAAAAATATTGCCAAATGTAGACTGGTTCCATTTCTTAGCCTTCTGTTTTAAAAAGTTTGCATTTTTGAGAAAGACAGAACATATACGATCTTGAAACTGATATTGCCAACTATTTTTGACCATCTTACTGAAATCATTCCGTTGAGTCCACATAAGTTCAAATCGGAAAGAAGGGGCTTTCCTATGAACTTGGTCATAAAATTTCACAGAGATAGGACAATGGTCTGAACTAGTGAAAGCATGATGCATAAACTGCATGTTTGGATAATTACTAATCCAATCAGGAGATGCTAAAGCTCTATCAGGGATTTCAAAAAACATTTTCCGAACCAGCTTTCCTTTTTCTCCATGTAAAAAAAATTACCAGAGAAAAGGAGATCTACACAATTAGTATTACTTAAAAAATTTGTTAATCTCAAACACCGCGCATTGGTAACCTTCGCACCCCCTTCTTTTTCACTAGAACTCTTAATCTCGTTAAGATCTCCCAGTAATAAGAAAGGCAAATGATCAAGATTAAGAACAAAATTTTGAAATTCAATCCAAAAGTCCGACTTCTCAGCCGGTTGAGCCGGAGCATAAACAAAAATAAGGCAAAACTTTACATTAAAAGTTAAATCACACACTTCACAAGCAATGAATCTTCTCGACTTAAAAATGACATTTATCGAAAAAGTCATGGATATCGACTCTTTCCAAAATAGCCAAATCCCACCGGATAACCTAACACTAGGAATGAAGTCGCAATTATTAAACCCATAACTAGCAATGAGGTAAGGTTCGGGCTTAGTAGACGATTCAGTGTCACATATAGCTAAGATTTTAATTCCATTTGAAGAGCAAAAGAAATTAATTTCTTCGGCAAAATTCTTTCTTTTGTTACCCCTAACATTCCAAAAGGCAATATTCATTGAAAAATTACTAAGGCAAAAGGATGCATAGATGACGGAAAATTACCCCTAACCGCCATGAAAATTTTCAAAAATTGAACAAGAGAGGGCGGAAATATTACAAGAGTACAAACCATCAACCGATCATCATACAAAAACTGAATATCTTTACTAAACAAATGTTCTACAGACCAACTTTTACACCAAGTGAAACGAATAAGATGGAGTTCATGAAAGCTATCTAACAAGTATTGCATTTGAGCATAGGAGATGTACAAGACACCAGCCTCAAGAATCAATAGGATAAACTCATAGCAACAAAAGGATAGTCTAGAAGAACAGTGTGACAAATTTACACCTTGCGCTAAAACATACCGTCTAATTATTGATTCACCATTGTCACTATGACCACCATTGCCATTATGAAAACGTATTAAAATAATACATTGCTGATATGTAATAATCAAATTTTCAGTCAAATAAGCAACACTAGTGTCAACAATGAAAACAATATTCTCATAGGAAATAAGACCATAGCAACAAAGAGCCACTCTAATAAAACCATGGCTTAAAGTTACAAGATCTCATTCCAAACCCTCCAATGAGCAAGCATAGTTTGGTACAAAGTGAGATCAAGGCTACAAAAAACATTCTGATTTGATAGGAGATTGACTAGAAAGAATTTAGCTTGAGGGAAACCTATGTCCAGAAATTCTTTAAAGTAGACAAAAGACTGATAAAAGCTCTCCAGGACTAAAATGGAGAGCAAATCAATGTCTACGAATAAAGAAATTAAAGGACAAGGCAAGTTGATTGGGTCTAAAAAGGACAAAACATCAGCCAATACCAAGTTGAAAGAGGAGTGACAACTTAATTCTGACAAAATGAAGCTATGAAACGAGACAAAAGCCATTGAGTTTCAATTACCTTCAGCCATAGACGGAAGCGCAATGTGAACTTTTGCAGAAGGCGACCAAATCGGAGATCTGGTTGCCGAATCGGCTCCCTTCTCGGATTGAAACCCCTAGAAATCAAGGAATAGCAGATTAGTCTTCCAAATTAATTGAAAAGCTTGTGAATATCTGAAAATTTCTACTAGTAGAGCCCTCAAAGAACATGATGAGAAATCAAAAGAGGGATTCAAACTAGAGAAAGTCAAGATCTGAAAATCCAAATCCTCAAAAAAGAATAAAATGGTGGATTTGAAGGGGTAGAGATGATTCTAATTAAAGACAAGTTCTTGGTAACAAATGGCTTATGCACAACAATTATTTGTGATGATTTCAGAGAGATGGTTTGAGTTTTTGGAGCACAAGACGGTTGAGAAGAAGAATCATGAAGATTTGCTGTGAGTTTTTATTTTTTTTTTATTTTCTTTTTTTCGGTTTTCTTTTTTTTTTGGATTTCTTCATTATTTAAGAGAGTTTTCTCTCACTACTCTCTCCTATAATTTCGATTCGATACAATTATTAAATGAAGCCAGTGAGCGAGTACAACTTAACATGGTTGTCAAACAAAAAACGCAAGTCTTGTACAGTAATAAAGAACAATATATATATGATCCCTTACATTACACTACTAGGTGATGTGTGGTAAGTATCTAACCAACCACACCTACATGCGCCACGCCACGACACGCCGAGCCACAGGATTTGGGATTTGGGCTTTGGGGGAGCACATGCAGTGCGGTAGGCGGTAGCCATATATTATATATACAAGTGGGATGATATTTAAGTTGGCTATATCCGTCTTAAACTTAATTAACGTGGATAAAGTAGTATGAATGAGACAAAAGCAGAATGTAGATATAGGATCACTTAGATTGGAGACAAAAGCAAACTAAACCCTAAACTTACTAGAAGTTAAGCAATTGAATTGGGGATAATGGCTAATCAGGATCACTTAGATTTCTTCAATCATCTCTATGATCCTATCATTGAAAATCTGCAATATTGATGTATTAATGAATCCGACAGCTGAATGTTCCAAGAATATACGGTTTTTTGATTCGGTAGTTGACTACTAATGAGCTAAATCGAGTGGTTAAATAGGCGAAACATGAGATGGTTGGTGGGTCGCCAATGGCGGACACCGAAGAACTATCGATCGATGATGAAGTTAATGGTACCTCGCCTAAATCGCTTCTCTTTCTCTTCCAATTTCCTAGATTTGCTTTCGATTATTTATGTATTGTTTCACGATTTCATAGATTCGCTTTCGATTGTTTATGTATTGTTTCGGTAACACATATTCGCTTTTGATTATTTATGTATCGTTTCTTGTGGATCTAGGAACCTCACTTCTTACAATTACAATGTGGGGTGGAATCATAAAGCCTTGATGCAAACTCTAAAGCGTCTACTCGATGCTTTGATGGATCTTTAATGATGAGAAATGATGAGGTTTGCATTTAAGTTTTTATCCTGAATCTTTGGTGTCATAAGATGAATTTTGTATATATCGTCGTCTGCTTTGATAATCTTTGACGATGTGAAAATGGAGGTTTCAGTTACAAGTTTTTGTCCTGAATCACTGGTGTCACAAGATCAATATTTGTATATATAGTCTCTAAAACATATGATGAGCATTTTTATGTCTATGGATTTTGTTATTGGTATGTCTATGGATTGTTCTCTTACGTATTGTGGATCACCCTGAATGGGGATTGTTCTATGGTAAATTATGTGGCTTGTGAATTGGGAGAGTTTGAGTTGGGTTCAAGCGTTTTTTTATGTCGTTTTTTAAGTGTTCAACATCGTCTTAGAGTGATTGTAGTGGAACTCTGAGTATGAGCAAAGCAATTAGGTGACTTATGCATTCTGAGAGTTTGAATTGTGAGCATTAGCTTTGATATTGTTATTTATATGACCACACATTACGAAACTTTTGCCACGGTTACTAGTATTTGTCATGAAAATTACTACATTTGTTAATGTTTTGAAACGATTATTGTTATTTTGTTATTATTGTTTTTTTTATTATACTCCCACCGTCTTTGTCATTTTCTACCTTTTATTGTTATTTCATTAAAAAAAATTGATCTATGTAATTAATTCAACCTAAAAGAAATATTTCAAAATAAAAATTTCTACATTTTTATTTGCGAACTATAGTTCAACGTAGATTGAGTGATTGACATTTTTTTTGGCAAGAAAGATATTTTTAGTTACTGAAAATAAATAATGATTTATTTTAACAATAAATAATGTTGAAAATAAATAATGATTTTAAGTTATGAGTCCCACATTATTTGATGATGTGGCTTCATGAGAAGGTTTTAAATGTTTTTGGTTTTATAAAGATAAGATAAGATAAGATACTTTGATTGCATTAAATATTAGTTATTTTAAATTTAGGACAACAATTATATGATGTATTATAATAGCCGCCTTAAATTAAACGTATGATCAATTAGGTAACTTATCGATTTAAGGAAAGTCTTATTTAAATATATCTTTGATAAACAAAAAAAACTAAGTAATTGATAGATTTAAGATATGTAAATACGTAAAATATTTATTTAAATTTAAATATTATAGTCCGACGAGACTAATTACGTAGTATAATAATAACTAGTTTTTGAACCCGTGCATGCACGGGTGGTAACGAAAAATATTATTAAAGGTAAAAACTTATGAATTTTTTAGAATTAGTAAATTAATAAATTGTAGAAAATTACTTTGTCTACCCATACACTAATAAGTTTATGTTGCTTTGTTTTACTCGAACTATTTTGCTCTTTTTTTCTCGACTTTTTAACTTATAAGACTTGAAATCTGAAAAGTGGATATAAAATTATTGTAGATTTCATATCTTTTTTTTTCACGCAATATACATTTAATTTTACTCGTTGTTGTACATTTTTTTCCCATATTTGCTTGTTCGCAATTTCCTAGCTTCTCTTCCATTTCCTCTCCCAAGTCCCACCCACCATCACCTGGACGTTTGGAAGCATTATCGTTCGTCATCACTGAGCGACCAGCTCGAGACCCGCCAGCAGATCCTTCACCGTAATGGTGACCAAATCCAACACTTCGGACCATGAGATTCTCTTAACCCCTATCTCAGCAACCCCCTGGCCTCAAACCCCACCAGCCACAAATAACTACCAACCTTTAATCCATATCATGCGCATCCTCCAACTAACTTACCTCTTCTTCCTCCACCATCCTTAATTACGTCCCGACCATACCTCCAACATAATCCATCATGCCCCACCCAATGCGTGACCCCAACACTTCTGGTAACCTTATGCGACACCTCATCCTATCATCACCCATCCATCGCGAACCCACCCCTATCACGACGTCCCACCATCTACACCCCCCATTCATTCGCCTTTTAAGTCACCATATATTATGCTTTTGTTTTCTACTATCACTTGCTAAAATGATAGTTTAAGGACGTCATTGGAAGTGTAATCCCTTTCACACCTATAATCATCTACATCAAGCTATGACATTCTTAACAACAACAAAAAAAATTCTTTCAAAAGTAGAACATTAATAAATGTTGCTCATCCATAATTTCTAAAGACATGTATGCAACAATGACTATTAACTACGTTAGTTTGTCACGCCTTTTAGGAAAAATTGAGCGTACATCATTTTAACAATTGAGTCAATCTCCTATTATCATTATGAATCAATAATATGGAAATAATCAACATATTTGAAAGACTAAGCAAAGTTTAGCACATTTAACCGTAATTCACATCACCTACATAATCCTCTATTGAAATACAACCTCAATCATGCAACTCGCTAAGTATAATTGTAAGCTATTCAAAGTTCTGTTCATTGGCCATCATAATAATAGAAGGCAATAAAAATATGGATGATAACATGATATGGCAGATAATCTAATGTGTGTATTAAGACCGTCTTATTGTATAATGTGTGACGTGGTGATAATTTAATATCAAAAGTGGGATAGAAGTTTAAGATTAAGTCACTTACATAATTAAAACATAATGTTACTTATCAGAATGGAAAACAAACCTTGGCTAAAATAAAATTGATTATGTAGGCCTTTTGTGCATTATCTAGTGGTACATATAACCTAAAGTAAATTTTTTAAACCCTTTATTTTTTTTTATCTGTTGTTAGAACTTTTTTAACTAAGCTCTTTATGAGATTATGACTAATGTCTTTGATTTCCTCATTTTTTATTTTTTAAAGGATATATTCTCTCTGTTCCTTAGGTTTTAACTAAGTCAAAAGAAAGTATAAAAAAAATAGACTAAGACAAATGGAGTATTCACTTTCAGGGTGCTTATTTCCATCATAAGATATTCAACCTCATTCACATCAGAACCTAAAGACACACAAAAAAATATCATGAAATTAAGATGGTTTCTTACCAAAAAATAATAACGATGAGAAGTAGATAACTATAGTGTAAATATACATCGGAATTAGAAGCGATATAATATGTAAATCAAAAAGAACAAGAGATGTATTTATTAATGTGACCAATGATGAAACTGTAAAGCAATTTTTAGATATGCGAACTCGTCGCATACTGTAGTAATATTTTAGTTTTTATTGTAATCGACATTTTTTTTTTATGTTATCAATATTAGATTTTTGCTACACCAAATTAAAAATCCTGGGTTCGCCCCTGTATGTGTATCTCTCACATTTTAACAACACTTTCTAATTTTCACCATAGTTCATGAATAATTACGATGTAAATATATTAAAAATACCAACATTTGAAATTCGGTAAATACGGTCACAAAATTATATTTTCTTTTTTCTGCTAGTAGATTGGCGGATTTAATTACACAGGAGATAAACTTTGCATGGTCATTCCACATTTAAAAAAATAACCCTAGATTAGCGTTCCCAAATTATTTATATGAGATTCGAATTATTCCTTTAGCAAGTCGGTTGACTCATTTAATCTCCGACTCTCTGAGTTAGCGCTCTGTGTGATACAAATAGGAAAAGATAAGTTAATAGTAGCGTAATAGGTATATTTGCAAAATATATTAAATTTGAGATATAAATCAACGTTAGGTGCACTAAGCGTGATGCTAACTCACCTTGGGTGAAATTCTTCAACACGTGCGAGTATGCGATATCACAGTTAATAATTATACACATAACATATTTAGTACTCCCTCTGTCTCGGTCAATTGTTTACAGTTGTTTTATTTTGTGAGGGGGAAATAAAGCAAATGTAAAGTATAGACTGAGCGCAGGGAGTACTAATATAGAGAAATCGAAACCTCTCTTGTAAATTCATAAAAAAATTAAATTAATCATTAGTAATTATATACACAGCAGTAGCATATTTTCGCAAACGCTTACCACTCCATATTGCACGTTTTGAAGGACGACTGTTGTTGTTTGCTGTTTCCCAGGTTTTATTCCGATTCTTTGTAAAGGCGAAGTCATTTTGTGTAGTTCTCCCAAGTAGACCTAACAACGATTTTATTTTATGAAGATTATTAATTATCATATTCCTAAAGTTTACAGATTGCGGTAAAATATTTTATATCCCTAAAATTTACATATTGCGAGTAAATTATCATTGACTCCGATATTTTTTGGCGCAATTTTAGGAAGCTAAAATCGAAATATTTCGAGATTTTAGGAAGATAATATTATGAAGATATTATCATTTGCTCTGTAAAATATTATGAAGAGATTTTAGAAATATACTCCTCCAATTCACACCAAACTCCTCACTTACTATATATGGACCATCCACACCAAACTCTCCATTACCCTTTTTAGTAAAAAGCTTCACCAAATAATCCTTGTTACTACCATCTATTTACACATTTGCCATCAACTTTATCCCTCCATTCCACACCAAATTCCCCACTTACTTAATTCTCTACCTATTTTACCCTTGTTTTTTCTTTATTTCTTAAAACATGTGAAAACCCATAGGGGGAGTTTGGTGTGGATTGGAGGGAGTAATATTATGAAGATTATCAATTATCATATTCCTAAAATTTATAGATTACGGTAAATTGTTATGTCCTTAGAATTTACTGACTGCGAGTAAATTATCATTGACTCCGATATTTTTTGGCGCGATTTTAGGAAGATAATATTTCGAGATTTTAGGAAGATAATTTATTATGAAGATATCTTAGGAAGATAATATTATGAATATATCGATTCTTATACCATACACTCAGGTGTATGGTACTTCATACACTCATCGATAAAATAAAAATAAAAAAATAAAAATCCCCACTACTTAACAGTTATCAGTTTATCACTTCCATAAACTCTTTCTTTCTCCTATCTCAAACTACATCTTCCCTTTTTATCAAAAAATCATGCATCAAATTTAATTTTCCATCAAACCCAATGGTTTTGTAATCTTGATTTGTATTTTGATTAATTAAATTCTAACGTATCAGGTATGCGTTAAAATTACTTCGTGTTTTGATTAATGAAATTCTGATTTATCGACTTTGTGTTGAAATTACATGAAACCCTAAAAGTTGTATAATACCGTAAATTAAATTGAATTTTTATGTTTTATCTATCATTATTCATGATTAAATTTGTGGGTTCATGTGTGATATTCATCATATGACACTATTATATTCACTAAGAATTTAGTGAATATGATAATTTAGTTTGATGAATATGTCTTTCAAGTGTGATATTCATCATAAGTACTCCGTAACTATTATATTCATTTTGATTTTTGTGAATATGATAATATAATTTCGTGAATATGTAGTATTTAGTGTGATATTCACCCTATTGATAATATTGATATTCACCCTATAATACTATTATATTCACGTTGAGTTAAATGAATTTGATAGTGTAATTTGATGAACTTGTGTTAAGTAATGTATATTCATTATATGACACAGTTATATTCACTTCGAGTTTAGTAAATATAGCGGTCTGAACTGTAAACTTGACAAATTTGAATACAAATAGATGAAAGAAAACAACAAAATTAATAAATTCAATAGGATTTTAAATTTGATAAATTGAGTAGTTTAGAAAAGAAAAACAAAAGTACAAAGATGTAGTGGGTAGTTATTTTTTTTTTTTTTTCCCCATAACTACCATGGGTGTATCTTACTCCCTACTCCTGGGAGTAGGATATAATTTGCCAATTTATTTGATGACATGTGACAAATTAATGTGACGATGACACGTGACTTATTGATTTTTGTTTTAATATAATATATGATATATGATACTTCCTCCGTTTCATTTGATTTTTTACGTTTGCTTTATGCACATATGCCAATGCACGTTTTCTTTTGTCCATATCGTTAGTTACATGTGGCTAAAAATTATAAAAGTTTGATATTTGTAATCCACTCGGTGAGACGATTTAAACAAGATCTCACATGACTACCTTTTATGTTATATATTAGAAGTTGTATTGAACATTTTCATTACCGATGAATAGTGCCGAAAAAGCAAACGTAAAGAAACAAATGGAACGGAGGAAGTATATGATAATATTAACCAGGGATGAAAGTAATAGAAATAACAATATATGCACTGAATATATCTCATAATCTTGTTAAGAAATTTTATATATTATCTTAATTTTAAGATGTCATATAAAATACTTCGTACATAATAGATGATAACTTTATTAATTGATCATACAAGTTTAACGCAATTATATTTCATATAAGACTAAGATGAAATTTAAATGGTACACAAATTATAACTTAAGACATGCCTATTCTCTTAAGTCTTAATCTTAAGACATGTCAAATATGAGGAATTCAATAAGTTTTCCTTGTGACGAGTATATCCGTTACAAGTTTATGACGGGTCAAATATCTCTCACTTGTATAGGTAAGACAAGTTCCTAGTTTAGGAACAAAATAGTATTTAACCAAGTGCTGTATTATTTAACCGTTTTTTTTCTTAAGATGGTTATATTTATCTTAAAAAAGACCAACTGTAAATGGTAAATACATGGAGCTCGAACGGAGCAGGGCAATAAAATAAGTGTATATATGTACATAAAAAAGGAACTCAAGAAGGAACTTTTTGTGCGATTTTGAAGTCTCCCACTTATAGGAAAATGAATATGAACTGAACAAAGTGCTGGAATTGAATTTACACGATCTTACTTTTTTGAACAAAATTTGTGGGATCTGAATTGAATTTATAAGATTTGAACTTTTTCAAATTGAAGTTATAAAACTGATAAGAATTCTACTCAAAAAAATAGAACTCGTGAATTTTCAGCGGAATTAACTAACAGACTGAACACTCGGGCAGATTGTCTGTAACGAATACTGCTCAGATTTGATCAGAAGCAACAGTCTTGGCGACTGTTTCTACAAACAGCAGTAACGAACAACAATAACGACGAACAATAACTTGAACACAAGGGGTAGATTTTAGGTGTTTTTGGTATTTTGTAAACAAATAAAATAAAAGGGATATTTGCGCGACTAGACCTATAGATCGAACAACGGTGATTGAATCGCAAGACCTATTGCTACCAATCGGATTAGAGTTTGAAACGCGTCAAACAATAACAAAGTTGGAACGAAACGCGTCGATCCGGAATCTTACAATTGCACGCAGCAAAGCAAAGTTCTATTTTCTTAATTCAATATTCAACATTCGATGTCTTAAAGTACAGCAGCTATCTCGCCTTATATAGGCTTCAAACATAACCTAATAATCGACCTAGTATCTCTGATGAGATCTTATTCTTTCCAAACAATAAACTACCTAAAAGATATAATAATTAAACTTCCTAAAACTGAAATAAGGAAATAAAAATAAACTAGTACTAAACTGATTAGGAAATAAACTAATTATACGGGTTTTAGGAAACCCTTATTAGATTCCTAAGAATAACAGTAATAATATTTGTATTATCTTTCCTTCTCCAGCTCCACGCACTTTCCTTGGTGTCCAAGCAAAGTACTAAACTTGGCTTCCAAGTAACTGAATTAATCAATTGATGAACCCGTAGTTGAGCCTGTCATCTGACTGGGCAGTCGTGGAATCTGTTCATTTCATTTTATTGCTGAGCTCCATCATTTTTGCATCATCAATTCCGGATCGACGCGTTTCGTTCCAACTTTATTATTGTTTGACGCGTTTCAAACTCTAATCCGATTGGTAGGAATAGGTCTTGCGATTCAATCATCATTGTTCGATCTATAGATCTAGATCGCGCAAATATCCTTTTTATTTTCTTTGTTTACAAAATACCAAAAACACCTAAAATTTACCCCTTGTGTTCGAGTTATTGTTCGTCGTTATTGTTGTTCGTTACTGATGTTTGTAGAAACAGTCGCCGACTGTTTCTTCTGATCAAATCCGAGCAGTATTCGTTACAGACAGTCTGTCCGAGTGTTCAATCTGTTAGTTAATTCCGCTGCAAACTTACGAGTTCTATTTTTTTGAGTAGAATTCGTATCAAAAACAGAACTAAACTTAAAGAGGGTGATTTTAAAACCATTTTTTTAGGGATTATTCCCATGGTACCCCTAAGGTTTGCACTTTTTCCCCAAATACCCCTACTTTTGTCGGAAAAATGTTTGACCGGTCATATCTCTTAGCTACGATAACGAATAGTTGTGATTTTTTCCCCAAAGTTTTACGAAATGTTCGATTTGATAAAAAAAAAAAATCGTGTTTTTATGTTATCTTAGAATAGAGTTACGACTTGTCAAAGTTTATTTGTTCGATAAACTTTGACCGGCTTTTATTTACGATACACATACCGAAAATAATTTTTTTTTTTCAAAATGATTGTCTTTCCGATATCTACATGTTTAGAAAAAAAATCACGGCTATATGAAATCGTGACTAAGAGATATGAGCATTTAAAGTAATTTTTGAGAAAAGTACGGGCATTTGGGGAAAAAATGCAAACTTCAGGGGTACCATGGAAATTATGTTTTTTTTTACTTAGTTTAAATTTTTATAAATTCGGTTCAGTTCTATTAAAATAAATGAAGAAAGAAATGGTATCAATGAGCAAAACAGAGTTTTTGTTACATTATTTTCCCTTCAACCGATTGGAGTTGTGAATCAAAATAAATAAAACATATTAATCCATCAATTAATTATGGCAGACATCACTATAAGGGAATTAGCTATATGCTATGCAATTAGCTTAGATTATTAGCGGTTCGGAATCTCTCCATTATTCGAGAAGAAATAGACATTCATTGCTTTCGAACGAGCCGAATTTAATATTGGGACGATCTAATGGTTGTAATTATTTCATAAAAGTAATATTTTAATGAATGGAGAGAGAAAATATATTAGAAGAAGAGTGTATTAGAGAGATAATGGAGAGAAAGTAATGGAGATTATCCAAATTCGATTATTAACAACTAAATAAAAATGACACAATATTGTAGAGAAATTGAATGTCAAAATGATAAAGCAAGGAACTTTATTAGCTTTGTCGCTGAAGGAATTTACTTATTTACCCGAGTGGAAATAATTGACGGGTAAGGAATAAATCAGTACATCATAGAAGAAAACTGTATAGAAGGAAACTGAGAGGGAAAGAAATGGAGAGGGCTCAATAGAACCAAATTAGCTACAATAGAACCGTTATATTTAAGAATTGACGATAACTTTTATATTTTAAATCAGATCATTTTTTATGGGTGTTGCTTTTTCACATACAGACTTTACTCTTTCACATACATATTTTCATAATGTTTCCATTCTATACCCTTTTCATAAATTTAAACAAATTTGTTCTAGAAATTAACAATGGATTGCATTTCTTCAAATTCTTCAATTAGTGAAGTAATTATTTTGATTGCAATTATTAAAAACTTGTTTAGTAATTATTTTGAATCATAATTAGGGTTTATAATTCTTCCAGATCTTCAATTAGGTTGATGGCGGAATTCATGGGGGTTTAGATGTTGGACGGTGCTGGTCGGAATTCATGGCGGTTTGGGGAGGGAAATCGCAAGGGGAGGGGAGTCGCAGGGAGAGGGGAACGCTGGCGGTTTCAGGGGGCGCAGGAAGTGCGGCGCAGAGGAAGAGTGGTCGAGGTCGGCCGGCGTGAGTTCGGTCGGAGTGATGCTTGCCGACAAATAGACTGACCGGAGGAGGTGAACGGAGATGGGTGTTGTGGATTTAGTTTTGAATGGAGATTAGGGGAATGGAGAAAAGGAAATTAATTGTAAAAATGACAAGGTTAAAATCGTAAATGATGTATGTGAAAGAGTAATATTCGTATTTGAAAAAAGTAATACCGTATTTTATTAAACTCTTTTGTAAAATTACTATCCTCTTTTACAAAGTTATCGAGTTTCTTCACAGATACTCCCTTCGCTTGTCCGACATATGCTTAATACTTATAATTCAAACTAATCCACTAACTTTACAAATGAGCTCAGTTACTTTCGCGCGTAAGTTTGTACACTCGTTTTATTTCTATGACAGTAAATTGTCAAAGAAAAAAATACTTTCACCGATTCCTAACACACAATTGACGTAAAAGAATTACTGTAATAATAATTTTTTTTTTGCCACATGTGGGGTTTTAGTACTTTTCAATTGCATCAATGATATTGGTCGTTTGGGGCTTCTTTGCCCCTCATTAGTCAAAAAAAAAAAAAAAAACAATATTAGTCGTTAAATATGCCACCTAACCATAAATAAAAACAAAAAAAGCACTAAAATTCAAACCTTTAGATGAAAGTGCGTACGTACTGGGCTTTGCCACTTGGATCCAATTAAACTCTACTTTAGTTGTACGTACGTACCATTTATATTCCAAATAATATTTTTAATTATATTTTATAATTAATAAAGATTAACTTTTACATCCCTATTATTCATTTACCGATTAAAATATCTCTCGTAATAAATACAAAAGTAAATAAATGACCTAGACGGAAATAGTGCTTTATTATAAGTGACAAAATCTTGTCAAATTCCACAAATGTTATGCAGCAAGACCAAGGCAGCGGGTAGCCCCTCTTTTTCCTCATCAATCTCTTAGGTACAAATTTCATAATCTAATTTATATTATGATCATGATCGTAATACCATATTAATGAATTAGTTTGTAATAATCGTATCATATTATTCCGTTAGCATCAAAATCGTCTTTGTGTCTTCCTTTACGCCAAAAACTATATTCATGTTTTTTTGTTGATAATTAATTGTCTTGTTAATTTATTTGATCATAATTAGTGATTGTATCATTACTTTTGATGTTGGTGTTATATATGGATTTGTAGTTTCTAATTTTAATGGAATAAGGTATAGTTTTAATCTTTGGTGGGTTTACGATCAGTGACGGAGCCATGATTTGTCGTTAGGGATCGATAATTTTAATAGAATCGAGGTAAATTAAAAAGAATTGAAAATTTAAATCAAGTCCTTAAGTTTTTTTATTTTTTATTTTTTTGGGGCGACCGCCCGTGCTAGCCCCCTAACTCTGCCACTGTATAAAGTTTATTTCATCACTCTCTTGTTCATTGCTATTAGTTGGCAATGGATTCCTCTGCGTTTTGTTTGATCATTGAAATTCAATCATACCAATCTTGTATAATTTGGTTAGATTTGGGTTGGAATTATGTTTTATTTTAATGGTGAATTAAGTTTCTAAATTTGGTATGATTCATCTATCTCAATTCTCAATCAATATGCATGACTTTGAAAACTGGATTATTGGGTAGCAATATGTCTGTTTTTTGGTGCAAAGGGAGCAACGATGGAAATTGATGTTGACAGTAACTCACTTGATAATTTATCCGCTAAGCTACCTGACATGTGTTGTAAGATCAATATGTTAATACTGTTCTAGTTATGCTAACAAGATTTGTCTTTTATTTTTTTGATCATGAAGCTGATCATCTGAAGTAGCAAAGATGAGGACGAAGCGAAAATCCCTGATTGAAGAAAGGTATCAAGGGATAAAAAAGAGGCAATTGAACTTTATGAGGATGGTCCAAGAAAGGGCGTCGAAAATGAAGACTTCATTAACACCATTTTTACCAAACGATTTGATGTTTAAGATCTTTCTTCTGCTACCAATCAAGTCTCTTCTGAGATTCAGATGCGTGTGCAAATCATGGAATAAGCTGATCCATTGTTCGGAGTTTGTTGAGGCTTACAATAACGAAGCTCAAACTACTGCGATTTTTCTTAGAGCAATTGGACGAGATAGGTTTAACACATTTCATGTCGAATCCCAAGTAAACCAATTAGAGGCATTTTCCATCTTCCCCTGTACCCCTGCTGAAATTTCGAGAAGCAATGTTATTAATTTCTTAGAGATTGAAGATGGGAAGAGCAAAATTATTGACCTTAACATTAGTTGTTTAGGAAGAATCGTAGCCACTTGTAATGGCTTAATTTTGATATCTTCTCTGTTCGACAGGAAGATGACGGCTAGCCAAACTAGGTCAGGTGAGCGAGTAACGGCTACATTTGACAGTCACGAACGACCAGGGAGGTTGGTCATCATGAACCCTATGACGAGGAATTTTTTTGGTTTTCCCTTAGGCACTGTTCCTAGTGAACCCCGCCATAGTGAGTCATATGGACTCATGTTTAGCCATTCAAAGGGCGTGTTCAAAGTGGTGCACTTGTTCAAGGATGAACTAGGGCACATTGCTTGTGAAGTATGGAGTATGGAGTCAAGATATTGGAAAGCCATTGACGGTCCGTCTGAAAACGTAATTAGGTGGTTTAGCCATGCACCCATTTCGACCAACGGGGCCCTGCATTGGCTCCCTGGCAGGTTTGACCATCATCATATTGATCACATTGTCTCTATGAATGCCGAGGACGAAAGATTCTCTGTCACAGACCTCCCAAAGTCGGTTAGTATGTATGATAAACTGGTCGAAATGGGTGGCTTCTTGACCTTTGTGAGCAGTTTAGACATGGACCATATAGAGATCTGGGTGCTCAAGGGATTAGAAGGGTCTGATTGGGTTAAACAGCACACTATTCACATTGATGCTGTCGTTGGTTATGTCGAGAACAAGGAGTATTCTATGCCTGTTCTTGCTGTGAATGCTAAAGAAATGATTTTCAGGAGAAGAAAGAAATTCTATTCTTATGATTTCGAGCTTGAAGAAGTAACAGAGATTGAGATGGATGGTGGTAATATTGACGTAAATGAATTTCTCATACCTCATACTAATAATCTCGCGACTTGGGAACCTCTTGAACATATGGAATGAGAGGTAATTTCTTCGGGAATTGATTTTGTGTCATTTTCTTTGATTCTGTCTAGTTCATGTCGTGTCTTGCATCATAGCATTGAGTTGATCTCCCTTTTTTCTGCTGCAGTTGAGATCAGAAACCCGAGCTGCTTAAATTTCTCGAATGCTTAAAGCTGTCTGAAGAACTAATTCGAATGCACTGAGTCTCCTGAACAATGTTGATCCTTATCTTTCGACTTTCCATCCCATCTGATGTTCTTATTTATGTTTCAGTATTTTAGAGATGTTAATGACAAGAATAAGACATTAACAGAGGTTTTCTATTGTACTCGTAAATATGATGAACTACTTTGACGAGTTTTCGACACTTATTACCAGTTCTTATTTAAATAGCTGTTATCCTGTAAGCGTGAAATAGATCCAAATACGTAAATTTGCAGCCATTGCAGATCTTTTCCTACACGTGATCATATAGAAACGGTTTTAAAAGAGACTTACTCCGTATTATAATTCCGCAATTCAGCAATCATCAATACAGAGCAAATCAAGAACAAAGTGTAACTACATTACATAATCTGAATTTCACATTACAAACCAGTCATTTCATACGATTACACAGCAATTTTCGACAAATTCCTCGAAAAATCGAAAACTAATCAATTCCTCAATCACAACAATTAATCTGCAACGCTATTACTCGAACCGGCACCATTATCATCAACATGATCATGATTTGAGCCACAATCATGATCATGATGCTTACGCTTATCATCGTCTTCGTCTTCGTCTTCACTGCAATCTTCATCGAAAGATTTCTCCTTATGAAAAATACAACATTTCTTCGAGCTTTTCTTGTTCATGAATTCGTTGTCGACGGTGTCTTCGGTCCACGAAACCTTCTTCTTTCGATTGAGACGAAGAACTAGGGTTTGCGATTGATGAGGTGGTTGTTGTTGTTGATTTGGGGATTGTGTGGTTTCTAGGGTTAGGGTTTGGGTGATTGTTGGAGTCGCCGACCTAATTGTCGTCATTATTGATCGACGAATTTGGGAATCGATTGAATTGGGCGGGTGAGTTTATTACGGATTTGGGAATTAAATTGATTTGGGGATTTTTGATTAGGGGATGGAAATGGTGAGGGTTTGGTTAAAGTTGATGATAATTACAGTTTAAATGGGTGCCACTAAACCGTATTAGTGGTCCAACTAGTAGACGGTAGACTTGATAAACGAGTTATACGAGCTGGGGTTGGAGTATCATGTTATTTTTGAGTCGGGTCGCTTCAAACCAGGTCATTTTGGGTTGGGTCGTTTGGGTCGTGATTTGCCTTAATTAAGTCATTACGGGTTAATCGGGTCACTTTGAATCGGGTCATATATTTCGAGTCTCGACTCAGCCTTATTCGGGAAGGTCATTCAGATCCGGTCATTTTTGCCAGGTTTACTAACAGGCAACATGTATGGGTTTATATTGTGACATTTGGTGTACTATTTCAATCTTCAGCACTCTCTCCGTTTTCTTTTATATGTCGTTTTAGGATTTTTTACGAGAATTGAATATTAATAGGAATGTTAAAATACTAATAAAGTATACATTATACAATAGTTATCTCATGAAAGTTGAGAACGAAACATTTATTTATTTTATTCATTATTTTTTGGCAGCAGAAAGGGACATATTATTTGTATAATACGAAGTATTTTTTTAGGTGATAAAGGAGCGAAATTGACCAAAATTAAAATGCAGTAACAACTAAAAGTACAAATAAAACTAGAAAGCATAGAAAGAAACAACTTAAGGCTAAGCTACGCCCCGACATCTTACTGCACTAGACGGAATAAGTGATTTGGCATATTCGACTCAAAACTTATAAGGAGCTGCTCGAATTGAAGTACCCCTTGGTTAGCCAACCAATCGACACACGAATTTGCTTCTCGAAAAATATGTCGTATCTTAGTTTTCCACGGATTATCAGAAATGAAAGTTGTTATAACAAGGCCCAAAACTTCTTATCATTGCTACTAATGCAATGCAACACTGACACTCTGTATTCGAACTAGAGCTGGCCAAAATGGCGGGCTGGCCCGGCCCGCACTAGCCCGGCCCGCACCAACGGGTAAAAAAAAAGCCAGACCGCACAGCCCGGTAGATAGCCCGCAGAGCCCGCATTTTT
>JAGPOY010000470.1:2124-27297 GCA_018983105.1 Silene uniflora | reverse complement strand
GTGCAATGTAAAATGATGTAGAAGTGATGAACATGTAACTGGATGAAGCATTTCAAATAAAGCTTGGTTTTGATTTCAACGAAATTGTCTCAACAAGTCTTACATAAGAAAAGCAGTACATAAGTTCCTTACATAAACACTAGATAAGTTCAACCAAATTAACATAACAATACTGATCTTAAAAATCGTCTACATCAACTTGGAAATTACATAAACGCAAACTCAAACAATCTGATTGACTGTCTCTTGAGTACTTGGTCCTTCTTGTCCGTTAATGATATATGACAGAATGTGTGTTGGTCCACTTCTACTTCCGACAGCCTGCAACAACAAAGTAAGACAGAACTGAAGTCATCGAAGACCAACAAATCATTGAAGTTGCTGAACTTATTTACCAAAAAATCTGAAGTTACTAAACTCCATAAACCAGATGTAAATAAGATGAACTTACACTTGTATATGCATTTCCTTGTTGATCAAATAGAACTCCAAATCCTTGAGGTGCCTGCAAAAAAAAATGAACAAGGTTTTGTTATTGAACTGATCCATTACTAAACACAAAAACTGTCAATTACTTAAACAGATTTGACCAACTTACCCTAGATCTTCCACCACCTCTTCTGCCACCTCTTGCACCCCCCTTTCTACCACCTCCTGCATCACCTCTACCACCACCTCTTGAATCACCTCTACCACCACCTCTTGCAGCACCTCTGCCACCACCTCTTGCATTGTGTATAACCCTTCCACTCCTACCAACTCTTGTTGGTTGTGCAGTGGCTTTATGATGGCTTTGAGATGTCTCACCAACTGAGTCTAAAGTGGCCTCAACCCTTGGATGTTTTCTAGGCCTGCCCATTGGTCTTTTTTCTTGTGGTTGTTGTGCTTTGTCCTTATCAGGACACTTCCTTTTGTTGTGAGTGTTTGATTTGCAAACAGAGCAAGACATTACAATGCCATGCTTTGTTAGCTTTCCTTTTTTTTTGGGTCCTCATGTGGATCTCTCCTCCTATTCTTCCTAGGCCTACCAGGCCCTACCTTAATGGGTGGGGGATTCAGAGGCATCTCCCTCTTTGGCCAATGTCTCTGACCAGGGATATGAGGTATCCCAAGATTGTAGGCCAAAAGGTAAGCATCTCTTTTATAACAATCAGCTACATAATCTTCAACATGGCCATGTGAAGTGAATATAGCAGAACAAGCATGGAAACAAGGTATACCTGTCAAGTCCCATTTCTTACATGTACATGTTCTGGCTTCCAAGTCTACAGTGACACCATCAATCCCAATAGACACTTGATATAGAGTAGGACTAGATGGAATGGCTTTGCATGTAGCAGACTTTTCCTTCTCTATTTCAAGCCTCTTCTGAACCCTTGGACAGACATCATGTGTACTCTCCTCCATCTCCAGTTTTTTCTCAGCCATCCTTTGCATAATGAGAGTCCTAATTTCTTCAAGCATATAGATAAGGTGTTTGGATCTTGTTTGGATTATGTAGGCATTAAATGTCTCAGACATGTTACTAACAATGACATCATTTTGGGTGTGATTTGAAATGAATGCTCTACAGAACAGGGCTGGGTTACAAGCAATGAAAGCTTCAGCAGCTTTTGGATCAGCTTCTTTTAGGTTATCTAAGGCTTCAGTGAAGTCTGCTTCATTATAGGCCTTAGCACAAGCCCAAAACATTAGCTTCATGTCTTCTCCCTTGTAAGTCTTGTGCCAATTTGCAAATATATGCCTGGCACAATGGCGATGTTCAGCTCTAGGGAATTCCTTAGCTACCATGGCTACTATACTCTGTTATACAAGAAATAAGCATATATAAGCTTAGAACTTAAGATAAGATACACTGAACATTTGTGTGTAATGATAAGATAAAATGAACAAACCTGATGTTGATCAGATATAATGGTCATTCCATGACCATCTTCTTCTCCTAAGCTTGTCTTTAGTTGTTTGAAAAACCACTCATAGCTTTCATTGTTCTCACCTTCCACTACTGCCCAAGCCAAAGGGAACATTTGCTCATTCCCATCCCTTCCCACATCAGCTATTAATTGACCCCCTAGGAATGTCTTTAGGAAACATGCATCAACAGAGAGTATCTTTCTGCACCCAAGCAACCAACCTGTCTTCAAGGCATCAAAGCACACAAAGAACCTCTGAAATACAGCTGGATTTGATACCACATTTGGGTTGGTGAACAAGTTGAAGTTACTGGTTGGATTTGTCTCTTCAAGGGCTGCCATGTAACTTCCCAATTTACTATAATGTTCCTTCATTGACCCATGTAATAACTTATGAGCATAATACTTCACTTTGTATGCAAAACCCTTCTTTATTAGAACTTTGTAAGCTCTTCTAACTGTCTCTATAATGTCCTCAGATGGCCAATGTGGTTTTGCTTTGAATACATCCAGAAACTGCTTTGCTAACCATGTAGATTTGAGCTGCCTGTTGCTTTCCATATTCCTTCGACATGTATGACTTGGCACCACTGATTTTACCACAAATGAAGCAGTTTTATTATCCCAACTGCCATAAATCCTAAATGGACAACCTGATTTGCACTTCACTCCTAGCTTTCTCCCATGAGTATTGTCACTAATGACAAAGGTTAGATCTCTACCTTGAGCAACAGCATATCTGGTGATACATTCTCTAAAAAGATCTGTATTTGGAAAGCTAATACCTACACGCCATATTAATTTGTTGAAGTCAGTTCTCTCATTTACAACTGGAATATCTGAACTTCCTCTCTTCCCAGGGACACATTCTTCATCACTGTTCCCAGGGGTTAATTGTTCATCCCCACTCTCATCATAATCACTCAATTGAATGAACAGTTGTTGCTTCTTGTCCACTCAATTTACCACAGGCTGCTTCAAATTGGAGTTGATGTACAACTTTTAGTGCTTCTTCATTAAACTTAAGCGCTCTAGCTCTAGCCTCATTTACCTCAACATCAGATGTCTCGTCCAAGTCTCATTCATTCAATACACCATCAGCAAGCTCATCTTCCTCCACTAATTCCAGATCTGACCCACTTTCATCAAACTCTACCTCAGATTCCCCTTCAGGGACATAACCAGGGTCCTGCTCTTCGTCCTCACTTAAGTCATCACCATTTTCATTTAAAGCAGCATCATCAGCATTTTCCTCATACTCATTAAACAGATCTGCTATTCTGAGGTCATTAAAATCATATGAGGGTTCAGGTATAGCTGATGAGGATGGTTCAAGTATGTTATGGCCAGTTTTTTCACAAGATTTGGAGCTTGTTTTTTGGCTTTTTGATGAAGTTTTGTTTTTTGCAGAAGCTTTTTCAGAAGTTTTGGAGACTGGTTTTTGGGTTTTTGATGTGTTTGTTTTTTTTTGGCTGTTTTGTAAAGCTGGAGTTTCAAGTGTGGGTGAAGATAAAGGTGGTCCTTTTTTTATGCTATTAATACTGGTACTTCCCTTTCTCCTAGGGACCATTTTAGAAGGCATCTTCATTAAAGTAAGACCAAGACCACTCTCTACCAACTCCATTAACTGAGGGATATCACACCCAGGTACAACATAACACTCACCAACTCTCTCCTCCAAAACCATCTTACAAATAGCCATAGCCTCTATGTCATTCACAGCCCTTTGCAATCCATGGGTAGTGCTCATGAAAAATATACCATCCACATCCTTTTGATACCCACATTTTTCTGCTTCCTCTACAAGTGTCCACCAACACATCTCATCTGGGTCTACACCAACAGTCCTAAATGTATTACCCATATAAATCAGACCTTCATTACCCCCTTTAAAAGACCCACCAAACCAGAATTTCAAGGTCACCACTTTCACCTAATTAAAACAGAAAACAACACAAGAATTTCAAGCTAATGGGAATGAATACAACAAAGGAATCAAATAAGGGTTAGGGCAAAATAGAAACAACAAATAAGTTAGGGTTCAAATTAGGGTTCTTATTGAGGTGCAATCAATAATCTGAATACAACAAATAAATCAAATCAAACTAATGGGCAATCAATAATCTGAATACAACAAAGGAAAATTTGATGATAGGTGCAATCAATAATCTGAATACAACAAATAAAAATGAGGAATCGAATTACCTTATCCATTGCGCAATCAAATTAGGGCAAAATAGAAACAACTCCACCTTCAATTAGGTAATCAATAATCTAAGCATAAGAACAAATTTGATGATAGATTATCAGCAACGAATCAAATGGCGATTTACAGTTGAAGGAAGAGGAGAAAGGAGAAAGGAGAATTGAAATGATGAAATTAGGTTAAAATGATAACTTAAGTTGTGTTTAAACAAAAGGGAACCGGTGGAACAGGTCACCCTTCCACTATTCTATTGTGTGATAAATGATACAATAGTTCATAGTAATCCCAGTTAAACGATAGCATATAGTAATTTGAGAAGGAGCCCCATAGTTCAGAGTATTGGCATTAAATAACCCTATAAAAATTATAGGTAAATGTTGTAGGAGTGGATGGGTGAAAATACTAATATTATATCGGATTGATGACATTAGTGTTGCTCAAATTATCAATGAACATAGTCTTATGATGCCCACATTACACATCATATGAACTAAAGAAGACTGCACTTATGCCTATCCACCTTACGGCTGATCAAGCACCCGATCCAACTTAACTTATAATTAGTCCAATTCCTTAGGTCCATTTTACATGCGTATTTTCCTAGGTTTTATTACCCTTACATCCGCTAAAGGCCTTACATACGAAATCTCTTCTATTACAACTCTCATCAATAAAATGCAACACAAATTCTCATTTGTGACGGACACTATCCGTCACAAATGAGGGACGGATACCATATTCTCTCACAGAATACCTATCAAGGTGAGTGGAGAAGCACATGAGGGGTGCCCACCTTGTCCCCTCTACCCATTTCCTCTCACAAAATACCCGTCGCAAGATCCAACCCGTCGCAAGCAAGACCTACTGAAAATACAATCCGTCATTCAACAAATTTATGATACAAATAACTACATATTTTTCACTATTTTATACCACCAAACAACCCTTCAAACCTAATCACCTAACTAGTGATGACTAAAGCATCAAATAAAGGTAACCATTAAACACAACAATCAAAATCCACAACTATATGCATCGAGCGATCCTAAAAAAGATCTACACGAGCACTACACAAACCCTCTCCTCACTAACCCTAAAACCCTTATCAATCACACTCGCCACCAAGACCTTATCCACACTCCCCAAAATGGACGAAACTACCCTCCGCAAAACCCTAGCCGACGCGCAATCCGCCGTCGACGCTCAAGCCAATTCCGTCCGTCAGCTCAAAGCCACTAGCGCCGCCGACAAGTCCGCCATTGACGCCGCCGTGGAATCACTGAAATCGCTGAAATTGGAGAAGGCGACGGCGGAGGAGCGACTTCAAGCGTTGATTAAGAGTAAAGGCGGCGAAAGCAAGGAAGAGTTCCGACAAGGCGTGCTTAATACGCTTGAGCGACGATTGTTTTTTATTCCTGCGTTTAAGATCTATAGAGGTGTTGCCGGTCTGTATGATTACGGTCCACCGGGCTGTGCGGTCAAATCTAATGTGCTCGCTGTTTGGCGTCAGGTTCGCTTTTGTCTTGTGTAAGATCGTTGTATGAATTTATCGATTTTTGATTGAATTTGTGAAATTAGATGAAATTTGAATGTTAGGTAGGTAGAATTTTGATGCTTGTGCGGTTTTATTGGATGCTGAATTGCTGTAGAATGATGTATGACGTTGTTGATGTAATGTGAGATGATATCGAATGTTGTATTGATTTCCGCGCTGAATTAAGGAAGGTAGAGTTATCGGATGCTGAATTACTGTGGAATAATGTACGATCTTATCATGTAAGGTGTGATGAAAGCGAATGTTGTTTTGCATTTCAGCGGTGAATTTAGGAAGGTAGAGTTTTTATCGAATGCTGAATTGCTGTGAATTAATCATGAGGTTGTTGATTGAATCGAAGGTTGAATTGCTTTTCCGCGCTGAGTTTAGGAAAGCAGAGGTTTTATCGGATGCTGAAGTGCTGTGGAATAATGTATGACGTTATTGATGTAATGTGAGATGGAATGGAATATTGTATAGCATTTCTGCGGTGAATTTAGGGAGGTAGAGTTTTTATCGGATGCTGAAGTTGCTGTGGAATAATGCATGACGTTATTGATGTAAGATGAGATGAAATTGACTCTGTTGTATTGCATTTTCCGCTCTGAATTGAGGGAAGTAGAGGTTTTATTGGATACTGAATTGCGATAAGATAATGCATGTGTTTAGTAACGGAGTTAGGAGTCGAAGTTTGGGAGGAAGTATAGTAGTGTAAGAGGAAATTTAGAAAAAATCGAACTTCGATTACAAAATTTTGTATTTAGTCATTACTCAGTTATGCAGTTCAGCAGTTGAATGTTGTGCTGCAAATTTCGTGCTGATGTTATGAAGGTGCATTGTTTTCTGATGCTGAGTGCTAAATTGACCAGTTCTGGGCTTCTGGCTGTATTTTTAATCTTGTTTGTTTACTCAGCGGAGAAATCCGATACTACGATTTGGTTGTATTGAGAAGCTCGATGGTTTCCTGGGCAGGGGACTAATGGAAATGGGGAACTCGTAGTATTGCGAGCTTTGGTTTTTTTGATGGATGAACAATTTGATGTTAATGCTGTATTATTTGTTATATATGAGGTATTCGATTTAGTGACGGAGGCAGAATTTTGTCTTAAATAGTTATGTACTCGCTGTCTTAAACTATCTACTAACTGATGTGTTCATTTTAACTGTATTAGCATTTTGTCCTGGAAGAAAACATGTTAGAAGTGGATTGCCCCTGTGTGACACCAGAAGTTGTGCTAAAGGCATCGGGGCATGTTGACAAGTTCACCGATCTTATGGTGAAGGATGAAAAGACAGGCACATGTTATCGTGCGGACCACTTGCTGAAGGATTTTTGTAAGGAGAAGCTCGAGAAGGACCTTACTCTATCTGCTGAAAAAGTTGCCGAACTCAAACATGTGCTAGCTGTACTAGATGAGTTTTCTGCCGAGGAGTTGGGTGGAAAGATAAAGGAATATGGCATAGTTGCTCCTGATACTAAAAATCCACTTTCTGATCCATATCCCTTTAATTTGATGTTTCAGACATCCATTGGTCCCTCTGGTTTAACTGCTGGGTATGTTTGCCTATCTCTCCATCGTGGCCTAAAATCCCAGAAATCAGCAGTCATGGTTCTTTTTAATCAACAAATAATCTATTATTTACTGGTTCACGCTGTTGATTTAGGTATATGAGGCCAGAGACAGCACAAGGTATTTTTGTCAACTTCAAAGATTTGTACTACTACAATGGTCAAAAGCTTCCTTTTGCTGCTGCGCAAATTGGTCAAGCTTTCAGAAACGAGGTTTGTAATTTCTCAACAATCTAGCTCTAAGGCTCTTCCTCTTTGATTGTCATCCTAGATGAAGAAGTGGTTTATGGTTTTACTTATAATGATCTTCACAAGCAACACAAAGTTGTGTCTTCATATTGGCAAAATTGTCGCCTTTTCGACAATGCAGGGTTCTTCATAAGGACATTGTTGTTTCTGTTTGAAAGCATTCTTAAATCATGATATTTGTTTGAGGGGAGAATTGATATGTACCGAGAAGAAGTGGAAAATAACTTTATTTACCCAGGTGGTTAAGACTTAAGATATAGCAGATAGTGGTGAAACGAAATGTGACAGAAATTGCTGTAGGTTTAGTTGTTTAAGTATTTATTTGCTTCTTGCATTACTTTTATAATTGCCGTATTCTTTTATCTTTGTAGATATCTCCACGCCAAGGTCTTCTCAGAGTTCGTGAATTTACTCTGGCAGAAATAGAACATTTTGTTGATCCCAATGATAAGTCTCACCCCAAATTCTCCGAAGTTGCACATCTGGAATTTTTGATGTTTCCAAGGGAGCTTCAGGTATCTGCCCAATCTGCACAGAAGATGAACCTTGGTGAAGCTGTGTCGAAGGTTTGTTTCTTTCTATTGTACGCATTGCCTCTTCCTCTATTCACTCTGATGGTAATCATTTTTTCTTCTACATTTGCATTCATCGCTATTCAGGGTACTGTCAACAACGAGACTTTGGGTTACTTCATTGGGAGAGTGTACCTGTTCCTTACCAGCCTTGGGATTGACAGAGAACGGTTACGATTCCGTCAACATCTTGCCAATGAGATGGCTCACTATGCAGCTGACTGTTGGGACGCGGAAATTGAATGCTCCTACGGCTGGATCGAATGCGTCGGAATCGCTGATAGGTCCGCATATGACTTGCGTGCGCACACGGTAATAATTTAAATTTTGACGCACTTCCCTATTATTCACAGGCCTTGTTGTAGCAAGCTACATTCCTTATTTTTTTGACAAACAAAGTAAATTTGTAGTTTTTATTCTGCAGAAATATTTAATATATCTGCGAGATATGTGGGTACTTATGGTTTTGTTTTGCCTTTTGTTTAGGAAAAAAGTGGTACAGAGCTAGTGGCTCATGAAAGATACGCAGAACCCAAGGAAGTTGAGGTACTTTTTCTTCTTTATGTATATTTCTCTCTTATTTGGGGTTGGGCTGAGAGGGTGTATATCTGTTTTTGAAGCTTGTTACCAATTTTATGGGTGTGTATATATGATGCTTGCAGAAAGTTGTTATTACTCCCGTGAAGAAGGAGCTTGGACTTGCATTCAAGGGTAACCAAAGGATGGTTGTTGAAGCTTTAGAGGTGAGTATAAAAGATTTCATTTGTACCACACCTGATTCTCGTCAAATAGTAGATCACGTTATCAGACCATTTTCTGGGTCTTACAATACTTTTAGGTTTGCTATTTGCCAGTGTTTGATTTCCAATGTGCTCCATCCTTTTCATCTAGCCTCATATGCTAAATAAAAAAAAATATGAAGGGAGATATTATTAAGGTTGACGACAATTTTTCTGATTTGGCGGAGATTTTTTACATAGGAGTTAGAAACTAGATTTTGGTTGACAGTTGACAGTTGACTGTTATGTTCTGATGCAGGCCATGGATGAAAAAGAAGCTATGGAAATGAAATCCAGTTTGGAGTCTAAGGGTGAAGTGGAATTCAATGTTTGCACTCTTGATAAAAAGGTAATAATAACCAACAAGATGGTTACCATTGCAAAGGTGATTAAGAAAGAACACCAAAGGACATTCACACCATCAGTTATTGAGCCATCATTTGGTATTGGTCGGATCATTTACTGTCTGTATGAGCATTCTTTCTACACAAGGCCAAGCAAAGCTGGTGATGAGCAGTTGAACGTCTTCCGTTTTCCTCCTTTGGTAGCACCCATCAAATGCACTGTGTTCCCTCTGGTTCAGAATCAGCAATATGAGCAAGTTGCGAAACAGATCACAAAATCATTGATTGCTGCTGGTATCTCATGTAAAATCGATATTACAGGTAAGCATATACTTCCATAAAGTTTTATCTAAGCCACGCAGGTCAAAGCTTAAACTTTGAAAGTTAATGTGTCGAATATATGATTAAAAGCTAGCATCGTCTACAACCGAATGAGACTTTTGAAGTCCACTGCTTCCATATGCCTTAAAACTTGCTCGTTTTTCCTTTCGCCTCACAGCATATGCTGTACTATCTGATGTACTGTGTTATTTAGATCGTTAACATGTTGAGATTGGGCTTAATTTTTAAAAGCGTGCCTACTCTGTCCCTAGTGCGAGCCAATACACCTTAGGGCGCCTAGTTTGTTTGTTAGACTCACCGTAGCAGTAGTGAAAACACCATGGGACACCTTAATGTGTGTATAAGACATAGCTTTCCCTTTGTCCCATATACCTAGCTACTTCTTTCCTTGTCAACTCTTTCAAATCCATAAAGGGGTATTTCGCACAACCTTTTATTTTGAAACTGCAAGTTTGTTGCAAAAATTATGTGCCTCATTCATGACGCGCACACCTTTGCGTTACTTCTCGTCAGAACAGGCTTCATCGCCTTCTAAAACAAAGTGACGGTGAACCTGGGGATCCTTTTAGATGATGAATGACACAAAACAGCACAGAGGATTGTGTTGATTTGGGTAGGGGTGGACTGGTCATATATCGTAGTCTAAGCTTTATTTTACTGAGCCTTAATACCTGGTAAGTGGTAAGCACACATCCGCTTCCAATAATTCTTGAAGAACCTGTTTCTTTTTTGAGCTTGATTCCTCGTATTTATCCTTTGGTTGAATTGGGGGGAAAAGGGAGGGCCCTCCATTTATCTTCTACTGCTCTACACTACAATCCTCCCATCATAAGAAAGATATAGATGGAAAACACACAAAAGGTTCATTTCCCCTCGCCCCCCCTCTTTTCCTACTCCAGTAGCATGCAAACAGTTCCTTAAGTTGAACAATGTGCTGTTTTCAGGCAGGTTGCTTGCTTCTAGTTGTTTGGTTCTGAATTAATTAGTTTGCTAGTTGTATCCACATGACCACATCTAGCTATATGGCTGATTCAGAGTATCTTGATCTGGGATATGACTTTTCTATATTCTGGAAATAACTTAATATCGTCTATTTGATGCAGGCACATCAATAGGGAAGCGGTATGCCAGAACAGATGAACTTGGAGTACCATTTGCTATCACGGTTGACTCAGAATCGTCAGTCACGGTGAGGGAACGAGACAGTAAGCAGCAGATTCGGGTTGACATTGATGAGGTTGCATCGGTTATCAAGGAGGTGACTGATGGTGTGAGCACCTGGGCTGATGTGCTCTGGAAATACCCTACGCATTCTTCTGCATCTACTGAGGAATGATCAACACTTTGTCACACTTTCCTTGTTACACCTGCTGTTCTTATTTCCAAATCCTTTTTTTTTTGACTAATTGAGGCGTGACTTGATGTCTTCGACTTACTTATACTGGCTCATTTACAAAAACAATATGAATTTGATTGCTTTTAAAGCCCAGACCTTTTTTGGCAAGAGTCCTGAGCAATGAGCATGCTGTAAATCTCGATTGGATACGTGAACCACTCGATGTGGCTGTATCTTGGTCCTGAATTTGGTGCCATGTAATTGATGTCATACCGTAGTCCTGAGTCTTTCGATTAAATCTGCTATAGTAGCTGAATATCGCCCAAAATAGTGCAGGCATGTTTCGGTTATCTGCTGGTTTGTCAATTACATCATATTTTCTCTGAATGGTTTCACAATCTCCGTCGACATAATCAGTGTAAATATACAATTTATTTGTTTATTTTAGAATATGGCATCGCACATGCAAGATACTACGAGTAGTATATTGTAATTGAAGCTCAAAATTATCAAGGTCATGACCTTCGCCAAAAGCATCTGCATTGCTTGCTGTTCTCCTTGGTGTATGTTTTAGCACATTATATATTGTAATTGAAGCTCGAAATTATCCAACAAAACAGTAGTTAATAGGGTTGAGTAATAGTGTTCTTAACCTTACAGACTTCGTCCCGACTTCTACGATCTCAACTACTTAATAAATCCGATGAAACAAAAGCTAAAACCTGATACTACCAATTAGGAACCCGTACAGACCAGTTAGAACGGGAGAGGAGCAACAATGGAAGCGCCTGAAGTGGAGCTTCTCTCGGCATGGCAAAGCTGACGGAGCTTGGTGGGTACGTACCATATAGAGAGGCGGGGGTGAGAGTTAAAGATAGTGTCAATGTCCCAACCTTGGCGTGCAGCAATAGCAACAAGAGGCTTGTAGCAAGCCTGCCTCCACGCACCCACGTTCTCGCCTCTCTCCTTGAAGGCCCTTCTTAGCGCGTTAGATGTCTCCTCCTCCAGGCAATGCAGTGCGTAGCAATGCACGTAGTGTCTCATTTTTGGTTTGTTGATGTAGGTTGCTCCGGCTTTCTTTGCGAATCTGAATACTTGGTTTGTTACCTGTTGTAAAGGAAGGATGTACTTAGCAAATTAGTAAATTACCAATACGCTCTCATACCATTTTATAGTCGCTCTGCTTGTCCGAAACTGGAATATTGCATCACGGATTTTTCATAATGCTAATTACAAACTCAATTAAATCTTTTCTATTTTAAATTTTTTAACAATAGAGTTCCAAAAATTGAAGATATATGAATTCAAGTATTGAGAATTAAATTACAAAGTTTGATCTTAACACACATTTTTCTTTAAAGACGGTAAATATCAATCTTAAACTTCAAACAGATCAAATATGTTAAATGAGACAAAATAATGACGTCTAGAGAGTAACAAAAGACTTATCCTATACACGGAGTATACCCCGCTTTCACGTTAAGACGGATATTACCGTCTTAAAAGCGACTTATTGTGATCTTAAATGCCATAGATGGTCAAATGTGTAGACCCAGAAAATTAAAAGCAAAAAATAGGAAGTAAATAGTGAGCATAAAAATCCAAGAAAAAGGAGAGCGGAAGAACACGAGGAAGTACAAAATGAAATGATGTTACTACTGTAGTCTGTAGACCTTGCCCCAGAGCTACTTACTCTGCTACTTGGGCCTAAAACCTCAGTCCATACGTACTTTTTACTGCTTTTTTTTTTGGACTTTATGTTGGGATTTACGAGACACTACCAATAATTATTACAACTTTGAATTTTTTTTTAATAACTTTTTATACACATTTTTTTAAATTTTTTTTTTAAATTGAAATTGGTAGTTGTAGATATTCTCTATGTAAATTCTATCTTGTGAATTTTGTAGGTAAATTGTAATTTTATTTACCGAGATGTAACCGAGAACCTAAATGTAATGTCATTTTCGGCAAGTATTTTTTGGAACAAATGAAAAAGACACGAAATCATGTTTTTTTGCAATAAAAAAGGGATAACTTTGATTACATCTAAAATGTACTTTTCAGTCTGACCATACCTATTTTACCCTTATTTATAAAAATTCTTATGTAAAATAATTTTAAATTAGATTTTTTATTAAAAATATATTTATCTCTTCAACATTTATCTTATACTTCGTAATAAAGATACAAAAAGTTAGGGGGGGGAATTTTTATTTTATTTTAATGGTACAAATTGATAATCATAATATAAACTCGAAAAGAATTTAGAAAAATTAACTAAACATTTTGAGGGTTCTAACCAAATAATCACTTACCGAGTTTAGACAACATGAATTCCAACGTATTCATATTTTCAAGTAAACCTGACAAAATTGACCTGACCTGACCCAAACCCATCCTCACCCGACACCCGAACTCAAGACTCGGAATTTTTATCGTTGCAAAGAGATTACTATCCAAAAATAACTTGATAATAGTTGACCTAAAAATCACCCATATCCCGAATGACCTACCCCGACCTGAAGTCTGTAGACCCAAAATAACCGAGTCCGAAATGAAACCGGCCCCATCACGATCCGGTTGGCCCATTTGCCCTGTCTATTTTCAAGGCATGAAAGTACCTCATTTTGTTAATTAATTTAATTTTGAAACAGTACTTTTTATTTAGGAAAAAAATTGAAAAAAAATAAAATTGTATTATTAACTTTTTGTAGCTGCCTTACTTGATGTAATTGAGTAATCAAATCTAAGGGTACCTTGACACTTGTAATTTCTCCTTCCCACAGCAAAATTGAATAAACACAACAATGAGTTGTCAGTCACAATGTGCGACACTTCATCAACTGACTCACTTGCAGTCTCATGAATTCATCAATCTTTCTTTTTATTTTATTTTACATTTAAAAATTAGTAACAAAAGTTGTTAATAAGTACATGAATTACTACTGTTTATCGTACCCTGACACGACACTTGTCGACTTTTCACTGGCCTTGTTTGTTTTTTAATACTATTACTTTGCTTTTAATTTTGTCATTTTATTGTTAGGTTCTTTTTATTAACAATCAAACCAACATGTTTGTGTTAAGGTGACGGGATTTGTGACTTTTTGGTCAGACATTATTCTATTCACATGTATGCTTAACTTGTTCAAATTTAGTTACTGTTTTATTGATCACTAGTAAGTAAGTAGTAACATGAAGGACGGAAGGTGGTAGGTTAATGTATTGTTATAGGGACTTCATTAAATTAATCAATTTTTTTAATATTATCGTTTAATGAAAAGATACTCATTTATCATCATGGTTCAACCATGAGATGTATTCTTGTAATGAATTAGGAAATTAATTTGTAAGTTTATTTACTCTGTATTTTATACAATTGTAAAAGAATCCTCGTATTTTTAAGACAAGTTTGAACTTTATCTTATACGGAGTAAGAAATTATAATGTCATGTACTTAGGCATTGATACTAATAGGTATGATACCGAAGGGCAAATGGGTAGAAAGACATAAACTACCGTGTTGGCTTACAGTAAACCAGGTTTTGAGTACTATGTATCTTTTATTTTTATTTTTGTGAATGAGATGTTATCTTTTATCAAAACTGGTTATCCAGATTGTTTTATAAAATATTTATTAATATTCCTCATCTAGGCCAATTAACTAACACTAACATCTTAATTAGGCACAAATTATTGTTATTATTATTAGGGTAACCTTTTCCTTTGGAGTTAGTGAACATTTGCATGGATGAAATTAAAATTTATTTAAGACAATGTCTTGTACAACAATCTACAATCTAGGCTTTGAAACGTTCCCAAATAAAATAAGGCATGGATGATAGGACAAGATGAAATGGAAATAGCAATCTAGATAGGGAGAGGCTTCCAAAGAGGGAAATCTTGTGTAGGTTGAAATAGTATTGCAAGTAGCTTAAGCTATCATCTGTCTATGTGTATGGATAGGGTACGCCCCCAAACCCTTTGGTGTACTTCAAAATCTTACCACATCGCATGCTTCATTTAGGGCATGCCTATTTCCACTTCTTTTTACTTTATGCTTTCTCGACCATGTCTCGCTTAATACGGGTATATATGCTCTCAGATTTAAACGTATAAAATAATATATTCTGCTAGTATATTTTATTGTCTTATTTATCTTATTTAACCTGTTTTAAAGTTAAAACAGATATGTGTCTCTTATATTTACAGCTCACAAAAAGCTAAACAACATTTGTAATTAACCATTCTGTTTGTGTCACTCGATCATAATCTATGCACTTTACAAGCTGTATGTTAATTAATCAAATATAAACAAATAAATGAAACAGATGAATATCTGCCTTGCTTGAAATCTCTACACGATCGCTAAAATTTTAATCTCTATCAATCAATAGGATCATGTACCCGTAATCGTGCCAACATATAAATATAAGTATATAATCAATACAAATAAATTTGTTTTAATGGTTTATATTATTAGAGTTAATTTTACGGAGTATGTTATTAAGATGACTTTTCTTTCTAACACAATAAATAAATAAATAGCAAGATTAGTAAATAAAACACAACAAATTAAACATGGAATAGCAAAGGGTAAAAAGGGTAAAAAGGTTTACCTTAGTGGGACATTTTTCACCACGTTCCTTAGCAATATTCTGAACTTGAAGCAAGAAATCACGGCATTGTTCATACAAATGAAACAAATAATCCAACCCGTTCTTTTTGCCTCTAGCAACTTCCCCAGGCTCAGTCACAATGAAGGGATGTTCCCTCTGCCTCTCAACTATGCAAACACCGCCACCACCGTGATCGAGGTCGTCGTCTTCGACCTCATCCTCCTCATCCATCTCATCATCCATGTTATTAGGATTATTCATCATTAGTCCTTTTCTACCACCACTCATCATATTGTTGTTGTGTCCTGTTGTTTTCCTTGCTAGTTGTTGCGGCGGATGTCGCTGCTTCTTTCGTTGCTGGTATTGGATAGCCCCGTTGGCCGTCATCATGTCCCAGCTTCCTCCACCACCACCACCGCCGCCGCTTACCACCACCTCTTTTTCATGCACCCCTGCCTCCTCTGATAGTCCTATATTTGTTACCACCAATTTTATAGGAGTATATGTTAGTGCTTATCAATGAAATTAATAGTTCAATACGTAAACAAATGACTGGGACGAGGGAATATATATATTTCATTAAATTATCTAATTAGCGAAGCTAACTATATGCTCTTGCATTAAAAATTATGGAGACTAGTAGGGTTGTCGTCTCCAAGCCCACAACTTTTCGGACTTTTGATGCTTTACCTTGTTAAATTAATAATAAATTATCGATTTTGAAAAGTCAAACGTCTTTAAAACCTAAATCTCATAAGAGAATAAAAGAATAACAAATGGATTCACTCTCTAGCAAATTCTGACTACGCCACATACTAACTATGGAGTATTAATTTTGTTAGTACTCCATTCCACATATTCACACTTTACTGGTTACTAGTGACTCTCTCAGTCTCAATAATTAGTTTAACCACGGTTAAAATACCCCTTGCAATAAATACATAGCGATAACTATCATACGTCCAATTTGTTCTCAACAAATATCTCAGACAACGCAATAGAAAGAGATATTTTATTAGAAAGAAAGATATGTATACCTTCCTGGGAGAGAGCATCCAGGGGATGGTGACCAGAATCATGAGGCGGGGTGTTGGAGTAACTCATAAGGTTGTTGTGACGGTGGCGACGAGACTCCTCAAGCTCGTCGAGACGACGTTTCTCAACTCGAATAGCAGCCTTAATACCATACCGTTCTCCCACAAGTAAATCCCACCTAAACAGGTGTGACAAGCTGTTCATCATATCCTCTAACTCTTCCTCCTTCATGTCCACCAGTGTGTTCACCGTGAACCCCATCTCGGCTATCTTCGCCGCCGTATAATACCTGCACATTTCAACAAATCACATTTCTTATGTTTAATTCCGTCTCAATCATTTGTCTATCTTGGTTCAAAATCTCGCTCATACGAAAACTAAAGTAAATAAGTATCAACACTAGTAGACCTAATTCTTAAGAACGCGTTCCGTGTTTTTGTTTAAAAGGGTTTTCAAAACAATTTGGGATTTTTTCTTAAAGAAAAACTTTGACTGTTCATAACTCTTAGCTACGAGTTTTTAGGTATAATGTTACCTTATGCCATAAGGTTGGAAGAGTTCTTCAAGACTACCAGAACCAGAACTATTATTATTATTATTATTACTGTTTCCACCATTATTATTACTTCCACCACCAATTTGTGAATTACCCATACTCATACCTTGCATACCCATGCCCATACCCATACCCATACCCATTCCGACACCCGGGTATCCAACAGGATCCCTCATACCAAGCAAACCCCTAGCCAAGTAAGCCGGGATCGACTGCGGTGGCGGAACCGGAATAGATGGCTGGTTTGGTGCAGTGGAGCCACCAAGTGAACTCCTTGGGTAGTCCCACTTAAACAAACTAGCAGTGAAAGGGTCTTGATCCATTTTTATAAATAAATAAAAATAATATAATAATTGGTCTAAAAAGGGTAAGAAATGTGAAAGAGTGGAAATGAGGAAATAGTTTAGGTAAGGTGAATTTAAGGAAAGAAGCAAAGAATGTATAAAGGAGGGAATGAAAGGGAAATGGAAAATGAAGTGTTGTGTTTGTGTTTGGGTTAGAAGAGGTAATCAAGGAAAGTTTTAGTCTGATTTATATAGGGCTATAATGAGGTAAAACACCCCCACAATGGTAAAAGAGTCTTTGAATTGCCTTTATTGCCCTTTGTGTAATGTCTCACACAAAGCACATACATATACACTTCCTTTGATTTATGGGTCCTACGTAAGTAACGTAACCATGTCATCTAGTACAAGTGATTTTTATTTTTATTTTTTTTTATTTTTAAGTATATACAAGACAAAAGCCAAGTTTTTCCTAGTTTGGTTAGCTAGATCATGAGAATATATAGACTTGGTAAACGGATTAATCATGCAGAGTTAGATCAGGTCAGTTTCGATCGAGTTGGCCCTATTTTTTTGGACTTAATTTCAGTTTAGTTCAGCTTTATTCAATTCAGCTTCATTAAGTTCTAATTCGTTTAGTTCAGTTTAGCTTCATTAAGTCCAGTTCAGCTTCTTTCAGCCGAAAAGAACAAAGCTGATACGAGTTGGGATACGGTCCCAAGGGCCGATCGCTATTTTGATTAAAACATAAGCCCATTTTATTTTGTTACATTTTAGTTATTAAAATTTGTAATGTGTGGAATAAGTCAATAACATTTAGGGTAGTTAATTGCCTATTAATCTCAGCAATTAAGAGGCTTTAAGTCTAATTAGTAGAGGTTTTAATGTCTAATAAGTGTGACACTTATTTAGACCTTTTAGATGCTTATTTCGGTTATGTTAGGCATATATGATTAGGCTATATAAGGCCTGGTTGTATCTTAGAATTGAAAAATCATAAGAGAAATCAAAATACTTGCTTGTTAAGCACAAATCCCGGTTTTTATTCGAATGCGTTTTGAATATTAACTTGATCGTTCTCAATAGGTCTTGAGATCAATCACTATTGTTCGAGTTATAGGTCTAACCCGAGCAAATATCCCATTGTTTCGATTTCTAGACAGATTTCGAAGCAAATATCCCTTTTATTATTTTCGTTTTTATTCTTTAATTCGCTTCCGCAAAAATTCGTATCAAAAGCCTTATATATTCTGGATTTTGTAAGAATTCAAGCAAAGGTCATTAATCAGGATTAGTTATTTTTAGATGTATTGTTATCGAGTAATTTAAGGATATCGGTTAGAATGTGACAATAAACATCTGTGTCGGGTAGGGTTTGGTCAACTCGGGTTTCAGGTCAAATTTATTCAGGTCCTTTGTGGAATATGGGTCGCGTTTGAGTTAGATTGCCGGGTTATACGAGTCAAGTCAGTTTTACTAAGTCTAATCATGATCACTTTTGTTGAAAGAGCAAAAGATATAGCTGCCCGAGAAACAATGAAAAGAAGAAGAAAGTTGATGAATGTCGTAGATCACGCAACGAACCTCATGGTGGACATCCTTCGTAGACCTATCAAACAGGTCGGGTTAGTGTCAGTGTCTGTTAGCATAATATCCAAGATATTATGCAATTGTAAATATTAGCGTAATATTTAGCATATCTTGTATATTTCGTAATTATTTAGCAAATCGTAACTATCTTGTTTTAGGCCTTATTTTCAGGAATTGGTTAGTTGCCATTCCTTATTTGTAGCATAGCAATTTTGTATATATAGGGCATGATACGATGAATGCAATACACAGAAAATTCCACACAAACCTTCTATCTTCTCTGTTCTTCATTTTACTATAGTGTCACATATAAAAGGTCATCTATGATCTATTCCGGAACCCTAACCCAACCAATTAACTTTCATATAACTCAACCCGACCTTTTTAACCCATTTGTTTTAAATAGCTCAATTTTATCTTACTCAAACCACCTAGCCATTCAACCTCAATGACTAGTTTAACACAAAATGACCAGATTAGCCCAAATGACATGTTTAAACTCTTTCATTAGATGGACTTGACCAACGTGTGAAAAGCAAAACTAAGTCCTGAAGTTTGGATATTTTATTGGATATTGGAACATCCCAATCCAACCTCAAATTAACATAGTTACCACATAAGTCCCGAAATATGTACACCGATATGAGATATTGGTGATCAATTGAAAAATCCGGTGAGATTTTGACCGGAAAAATAAAATGGGCTTGATTTTACTTTATAGCAAAGTTAATGGGATTATTTATTCCAAAGTAAACTTAAAAGGGTTAATCTCACATTAAAGCAAATTTAAAGGGATCGTTTACCACTTTTGCCCATTACTAATCCATATAATCTTCCTAAGGAAGGTAATAGATTTTCCCATTATGCCCCATTTTTAGCTGATTATATTCCTTCTACTTGATCAATATCCACTACCAAAAGAAACAAAAATCTACCCTAATCAAATACACAAACTTCATAGTTAATTATTTAATACCATATACATATTGACAACATATATGTACCAAAAAAAAAATATACATATTGACAACATATTCAAATATTCAAATATAGACTCATTTTTACGTAACTAATGAAAATGATAATGTTTTATATTATATAAATCTTACAATATTTAGGTTATTCTTGTTTACCCTAGTTTACCCTTAGGGTACACGGAAGAAAAACCGTATCTCTTATCACCCGCTATAAATACTTCATATTTACTCCTTAGTTTAAGCGTATTATTTTGACTAATTTATTTATGTGATTGGACTATACAAATTTTACATATATAAATCCTCAAAATGTCTCATAATTTCACCCAAATGCTCATTGTTTTGACACGAACCGAATAGACCTGCTGGCTCAATATAACCCGACCCAAATGTTTATTATTGTAAACTGATTATTATTCATAAATAACTTGGTAATAGCTTACCCGAAACGATCCAAATCAGATATGACCCGACTCGGCCTGAACTCTTACGAGTTACAACCTAATCCGGTGACTTGTTTGCCAGGTCTACGACATTACGTGTTAAGATATCTTCGAGTAGAAATAAATAAGAATTATTAAAAGACTCGACAAAATTGGAACAATATATATAAAAACTTATCTAAAACTTAATGTGTTTTGCTTATGACTCAATAATTAACTTACGATTGTTATGAAAACATTGTACTAAATGAAATAGACATTGTGAGCCACAATCAAAAAAATACACAAATTCTCATTTGTGACGGACATATCCGTCGCAAGCTTACGACGAATCAAATACTACTCATGTGAGATAGATAAGACAAAAACAAAGTACTTAGGAATTAGCAATCTGTTTTGTCTTATCTACCCACATGAGCACATGGGTAGTACTTGACTGGTCGCAAGCTTGTGACGGATATACCCGTCACAAGGGAGACTTACTGAAAAAAAAATAAAGGGGTACAAAAACATACACAGAGGGATATAATAAAGTGGTATCTCAATAACTTAGTACATTTCCTAATAATATTGAAAGGACTTGTACTCCCTAGTGGATTGCTTTGCAAATTGTAATTTCTTTTCTCATATGAAATGAAATGATATCCAATTTGCGAAAAAAATAATATCAACTAACAAAAGAAACAAATTTGCCCTAATCAAAACTACTTAATAGTTAATTCACTACCATATATTACCCTAAAATCTCTTATTACCCACTATATAAATACTCCTTATAACCTCAAAAGTAGTATTAGACTAATTAATTTCATTTGTGAATTATACAAAAAAAATGGCTCATAATTTCACCCAAATGCTCATTATTTTGATAACTATCATAACCCTCATCCAAACCAAAATCGAACCAACAACCGGTCAATCCCTAAAACACTACAGCGTACACATAACCGATGCACTCGAATCGCCTCACCCGGAGCTAACCATACATTGTAAATCCGGGGACGACGACCGTGGCGAACAACATCTAAGACCAGGAGACATGTTTAGCTGGGATCTTAAGGTTAATTTTTGGCAAACAACCTTATATTTTTGTCACTTTTACTGGGAGAACAAAAACATCAGTTTTGATGTGTTTAGGGCTCATGTTGAAGGACGTAAATGTTATCTCAGTAGACAAGTTTACTGGTTTGTTAAAACTGATGGGTTTTATTTTCGTTGTGATTCTCCTGATAAGTGTAATTATTTTGTTAAGGCTTATGATTGGCCTCAGTAGTACTCCCTCCGTCTCGATCAGACTCCTAGACAGTAGTTTACGGTTGCTTTATTTCCCTTCACAAAATAGAGTAAGAGTAAACTATTTACCCAAAACACAGATAGTATTTGTTTACTGAAATAAATTATGTATTGGTCTTATTAAGAGAAGATATGGATTTATGTAATGGTATCTTTTGGTAATAGAAATAATTACAAGTCTTTGTATTAATTAATATTTACCAAATGCGAATGAAAGTGAAAGTTAATTTCTTGGTGTTTTCTTTTTTCTTATGAACAAGTTTACAATCATCTTATAATAAGACGTTTTTCAATTAAAATTAGCTCAAATGAACAGCAATATATGAAGTACTTGTATTAGTGTAACCTAAATTTTTATTTTGACAACACGATCTTTATAATGAATATAAACTAGTTTCAAACCCGTGAAATTCACGGGTCTGCTTTAAAAATTAAAAATCGAAATGTTTGAATCATAATTGAGATATAGGTGTGTTTGGCCTACTTGTGTAAAATAGCTTCTCATTTTGAGATGATGTTTATTCACAAGCTACTTTTTGAAAAAAATTTGGTTGTGTTAGCCATACATTTGTAATTAAAAGCGATTTCTTATAAAATTGACATATTTGGCCTATCCACTTCCATCTATCTTTTACTTTTACTTTTTTCATTAACCATGTTATTTAAAGATCCATCATTTGAATAAAAAATAATATTTAAAAAATATATATAATCACTCAATAATTATACTAAAAGTATAATAACTACCCTTCAATTTACAATTTTATACACCAGAAAATATCAATATTTTTTAATAGAATGAAACCATTAAATGAAAAAATGTTATCAAGTTGTCACTTTTTACCCAAAAAATAGTTACATTTTATCATAAAATGGTTACATTTGGCCCGTCTTATGTCAGACGAAAAATTTCCCGTCTGAAATAAGAATTTGCGAAAGAAATAATGGTTTTTTCGAGAAAAAAAGGCAAGTAGTGAATTATTTGGATTTTGTGTGAAAAATAGAAGTAGAAGTAACAAATACCTACTTCTACTTTTGGGGGTTTCTATCAGCTTTTAACTTCTCAAAAACAGTTTTAAAACTCTCAAAATTAGGGTATTTGACCTAACTTCTACTTTTTCAGTTTAAAAAAACACTTTTAAAGTTTAGCCAAACACCACCATAGTAGTTTACCTAGGTATTGTTTGGTTCACCAGAAGATAAAGTTCCTAGGAAATTGATTATCATAGATTATGAAATTTAAAAAATAAGATTCATACGGAGTATGTGTGGTATCAAATAGGGTAAAGGCCAATTTTTTTAAGGAATGCATTAAGACCTAATAAATATCATTGGCATGCATGAATCCGACTTTAGTGAAGTTGAAAAAACCAAGTATTTGCAAAAGCAAGTCAGGTGCATGATTGTTAATTTGTTACACGATTGATCGCTCTTAGTGAGAAATACTTGCTCTCAGTTACAGTTTAGTAATATGATGCTTATTGACAATTATATTGGTAAAGTCCGTGTTCGGGTTTTGGGAATGCTGAACGATTTAGGGTGAAAGGGAAATAATTTTTATTATGGTTTTTAAAACGACAATATTTTAAAATAAATTGGGCAGAAATAGAGTTATAGGTAAGACAAGGACCTACACTATACGCTTTTTTACAGATAAGGGACTAATGTTTCAAATTGTACAGTTAAGGACTTGAAATGTATAAGGGACCCACAAGAATATTGCCGTTCTATCTAATTAAAAAAAAAAGTATGAGCTTTAAAATACTGCTCCCATGATCATCTTCTCCAAAAAGACAAACAAAGAGGGACATCTAAATCTAAAAATAAAATAAATTGCTGAAAAGTTCATCTGGATTAACAATATAATGTCATGGTAGGAGTTTATTTCTTCATCAATAATTTAATTTGCTTAATTTTTTCGTCTCTTCCCTATCAATTAACAATATGATGATAAATGTGACGGGTCTTTTTCATCTAAAAACAATAAAACGGTGGTTTGAGACCGGTTGTGATCACAAAACTCCGTCATATTCCGTCTGAAATAAGAATTTGTGAATTATAGTACGAGTATATGTTTAGCATACAATAAGGTCTACTTTATAGGTACAATAGGATAATTAGGCAAATGTCAAATGTGTACAGTAGGATAATTAGGCAAATTTAAACCAATTGCATTGTACTCCTAATATTTTTTATTCCTTCTGTAAACTCAAGTTCATCAACTATTTCATAATCCGTATGACTTTGCGAATTCTTTGATGACGTTGAATGGCTGACTGCTGAGTACTAACTCTAACATTATTGTTTTTTTCTTTAGCATACCCAGTATGCCGCAAATGAAATGCACAATTTCTAGTGCAAGAATTGAGATTTTGTGTGGCATAGAGCAAAAATAGAGGCAGAGAAGCAAGGTAGATCCGGGAACTCAACATTTCACTTAAGATAATTAATGGCTTGTATGTGAAGTTTTAATTTCAGTTTGGGCTATACAAATGGAGAAGTTAACATTGTTTGTGAGATATTTAACGGTGTTATATAAGAGTCCCTTAATTGGAAACTCTGAAAGTTGAGCCCCTTAATTGGAAAAAAATCCATAGCTGAGGTCCTTATATTACCCTTTACTCGGCAGAAATATCTCCTTTATTCGTTATATCTCTATAATATGGAAACCGAAAATCTCGAATCGTGTTACCTAACGATACGGTACGTAGAAGATTAGAAGATAAAAGATGTGTTTCTATCAATCAATCAATCAATCAATCAATCAATACTATATATTAAATCCAGAAACCAAGGGATTTCAATGTAAATAAATAAATCTATACAAATTAATTATACTATATAGTTTGTAATTGCTAGCAGAGTAGTGAAATTCCTACTAGCAGCAAGGGGAGTAATGAAATTAACAAATAGTAAATGCGGGAGTAGTGAAAGAAAAAAATAATGATGGCGGAATAAGTGAAAGTAATAGTAGTCACAACACATGTAATGAAAGTAACAATAGTAACAACGAAAAGAGTATGAAAAATTAATTAACAATTCGATTTTAAGAAAATGTTGATTTTATTTAAATATATGAGTTTGACAAAACTAACGGGTTAACTGTAAAAATAGCAAGGTAATTAAACAAACAACGGTAACTGAAGAAAAAGTTTTAACAAGGGATGTAGTGAAAGTAATAAAATTAACAGTAGGAGTGGTGGAAGTGTCTCATAATTTGTTGATTAATTTTACATCTCATCATAATTTTAAGATATAATCGTAAATGTATGTTTTAACCAAATTTAGCGAATCATATTTTATAAAAAATAAAATTTAAACGGTAAATAAAGTTGGCCGATAAATTTTAAATGTATGTGCTAACCAAATTTAGCGAATCATATTTATAGAAAATAAAATTTAAATCTGAAAGTAACAGAAGTAACAACGGGAGTAGTGAAGTTATGAATATTTATGTACAAGTAGTGAAAGTAACAATAATTACGGCGAGAGTAGTGAAAATAAAAGTACTAATAACGAATGTAATAA